>JAFEMH010002995.1:0-297538 GCA_022495995.1 Adenophora triphylla var. japonica
GGATATCCTTGAACCGCTCACGACCCCAGAAAAGGCTGTGGCGTCATCGAGTGTAGTTCCATTCTTGAGAAACTTGCTTTCTTTAGTTTCTCGTTAAAAATCTTTTGTTTAAAGAGGCACCTCACGTGTCTAAGCAAATTCAGTGCCGAAAGAGCTCTTCAATTTTCACGTCACTAAGTTTTTCCCATTTAAAACTTTTGTTTTCAGACACACCCTGTAGTCTAAACAACTGACTGTCAAAAGACACTTCTTTTCAGTTATTTTCACCTTTCTGTGACATGTCTCAAATTCTAAAAAATGCTGGTCATTTAACCATAGAGGAGGAAAACCAAGCCGAACCCTCCAATAACAATAGGGAAAGGCAAACCAACTCTGTCTTCAACAGAATGGGGGCCCATTCTCAGCCTCAAAAATCCCTGACTCAACGAGCTCTCCACCGGATTAGCAGGAGGCACGTCTTTGAGAAGGCTCGAAGCCCTACTAAACACTAGCCCAAAAACTCCCCAAGCTCGCATAAAAAACACCAATCCCGGCCACCCAGCTTTCCCAGAACGGATCCACGAGAAGAAAGGAAATCCTAGCCTCAAATCCAAGGCCCAGTCGCGGAAGCCGTGGCCGTCAACTGACGGAGATGGAAATATTTGAAATAGAAGAGGCCAATGGAGGGCCTACGATTCCCTCAGGGGTCTGAAAGGTTCTCCCAATGAGCTCCCGCACACTCGCACTAGTCAGGCTGTGGGGGCAAGCCAGGTAGACCCGGCCCTTGAGCGCGGAGCGGGCCGGCAGACGGAGCGTGGTGCGTAGATGATATGCGAGGAAAAGGGGAAGAGGCACGGAATCAAATCACCGTCACGCACGAAGTCAAGCGGACCCTTGGCTCCAGGCGAGAGAAGAGGCGCGGTGACTCACACACAGGGCTAAAGAAAGCAAGGTTGATGATCGAGAACCCCGAGTTTGTGGAACCATGCGAGAAGATGTGGGGAAACCCATCGGAAAGTACGCGCCGAAGTGTGGCCGCACTATGGACATACCAGGCGATAAAATAGCAGCGGGCACCCAATCCGAAAGAGGGCAAACCCCCCGGGATGGACCACCTATGGCAAGGATCCAAAAAATGCAGGGTCAATATGGGAAGATTTGAGGGGCAGAGATGTGGCTTTATTCTCCGCGGATGAGTCGGTGATGTGCAAAGCTTTGTTTGCTGCGACCTTCAACGGCTGTGAGGCCCTATCTTGAATGCTAGCCCTCCCGAGCGCCCGGTGTATCCGAGTCATTGGTCGGTTCGAGTCCTCTTCCTCGATGCCTTTGCCTTAGGAAGCGAGGTGTGCCGGCCCAGACCAAAAGCAGATCTTGTCAGGTGCTCAAGCGAAGGCACAGGCAAATGACCCTACTGAATTATATATCCGGTTCGGGAAGGTGAGCGAGGAGATTGTGGACACAGGCCGAGGGGACATCGAGACTATGTTTTTGAAGGCGGCCTCGGTAACTCCTTCCTCAAAATGAATTTTGCCTCCGGCCAAACCCTAAATCCCAGGTGGAGGAAATGTATGAGAGGGCATCGGCCATTGCCTCAGTAGAAAGAGCCTAGTGTGCCCGCTCCACGAAGCTTCTGCGAAAGAAAGGATAAGCCAAGTCCGGGAGTACCACCACAGAGCCAGCTCATGCCAATAATCGGGGCAAAACGCAGTAGCTGGGGGGATCGAGAAAGGCTCAAAGGCCGTGGCGGCACGCAGTTATACGAGCTCACCGACCCGGGGGTGGGTGATGGCATGGGAACCTCGAGACTTTCACTCTCTCCTCCCCCATGCTTGAAAGCCAAATGGAGAGAGTAGACTTAAATTACAGTGAAGTTTCCACATGACGACCGCGACGCAGGCCGAGGATTGTTTCAGCTGGCAGTAATCCAGCGAGAAAATTAATAACGGGAGCTAACCGAGTGGGTTAAGAGAAACAATCGCCTTTGCCCAATAACAAATGATCGGCGGCGGGCGACGACACCCAGGGGACCGGCACAGGAATGAAAGAGATAATAATGATGGTACGATTTTGGGGACTACGACATTAACTTCATTGGGGAGGAACCTCCCACTAGTAAGCGGATTGTCTCTCCAAATTCGGACATTAAGAAAGGTTTTTCCATCCCGCCCTTCGGCCCCCAGGAGGAAGAGGCTGAAAGTGGGTTGAGAGTGAACTTGCCTCCACCCTTTTTCATTCCTACACGGCCGCTCACCCTCGGAATGAGAATCAGCTAGGGCAACGCATGGAGGCCGTGTGTTGGTAGATCTTTGGAGTGCTGCGCGACATGCACTTTTACTACCATACTTTGATTGGAATGAGAATGACGGAAGCACATCTCATCTCCGTATGCGGGCATGCTTTCGAAGGCTTCACTAAGCATGGCTGTAAGGGTAAAGGGGACGATTGTGTTTGACAGTAGCTATTGGAGAAAAACCCATGCGAGAAGACGGCCAAAGATAACTTTCATGAGTGGGTCGATCTTCCTTCCAAATACAATGCCATTCTCGGCGTAAGCTGCTCGAGCCGAATTGGGAATAGTTGCGTCGCGTCCCCCACCCAGTGAAATTTAACACCCAGGGCGGGAGTTGCTACCACATCAGGAAACCGGCCGAGGAGATTCCTCCAGCAGCTTTGGAGGAAAAAAAGGAAAAAGAAACGAGAAGGCCGAGACATCTGCCCGCGAGATAGAGAGGGCAAGGACAAAATAATAGAGGGAAAAGGCGAGGACAAATCAACAAAGGGAAAGCTCCCTTGCACTCCCGCCGCCACCCGTACCAATTGGCATGCTTTCTTTCCATTCCACAAAGGTGGAGCTCAAGATGAGCGAGGAAAAATCAAAGCAGATTGAGTTTTGCCCCTGTTGACGAGAGGATATATTGATCGAGGAATGAAGGGGAAATTGACCCAGCGATATCATATATTCAATGCGCAACAACGACGAAAGCTCGAGTCGACCCCGACTATTGTCATTGACTCCTGCGCAATCGATGAAATCGGCGACCTTCAACTTTAACGACGAGCTCGAGGAGGTGGTAATCCAATCCCCAGCTTCCCACGACGCAAACGAGTTAAGGTTGGGAGCTGGAAATTCCTGGCCACGGCGAGGAAAGAAGGATACTTATTGAGTTCCTTAGAGCAAATTGCGATGTGTTCAAGCTTGGAGGGTGGAAGAATATGCAAGGCATCGAGCGGGGACGTGATCCTCCCATAAAATCAACGATGACCCCTCCTTGAAAACATTCACCAAAAATCCGAGATATTTCTCCCGGAGAAAGAGATTGCCATCAAGGAAGAGGTGGAAAAGTTGCTAAGCGGGGATAATAAAGGAGATCTCCTACCCCAGTGGTGGCCAATGTGGTCATGGTTAAGAAATCGATGGCAAATGGAGGATGTGCGTTGATTTCACCGATCTCAACCAGGCGTACCCCAGATTGCTTCCCTCTTCCTCGCATAGACAATTGGTGGATTCTATAGCCGGACCACGAGTTCTAAGCTTCATTGATGCCTACTCAGGCTACCACCGAGATCCGAGATGGCTCCACTGAAGATGTCAGCTCTGTAGCCTTCATTCTTTGCGGGCAAGACATCTTGCTACTTATGATGCCACTTCGGGCTAAAAATGCGAGGCACATATCGGCGCATGGTCAATCTGGTCTTTAAAAACACTAGGCAGAAATCTAGAGGCCTACATTGACGGCATGGTCATAAAAACTAAGGAAAACTCCACGAGCTCGATGTGGAGGAAACCTTCAAAAACTTGCGCCATAACGGCATGAAGCTAAACCCCGCAAGTGCGCTTTCGGGGTCGGCGGAGCAAGTTCCTCGGATTCATGGTCAACGAAAAGAGGGATAGAGGCTAATCCGAGAGAAAATCCGGGCCCTATTAGACATGAAACCTCTGCTGCGTGAAGGATGTACAAAAACTCAATGGTCGCATCACCGCGCTTGGCGCTTCATCTCGCGGTCGGCGAGAGATGCCTCCCCTTCTTCAAAACTCTCAAAGGGGAAGAGAGGCGTGAATTTACATGGGCAGGTGCCATCGGGCTTTTGAAGAAGTCGAAGACATACCTCGAGCGGCCGCCTCTACTCGGCGGCCGGTGCCGGAGAAGAGCTTTTTCTATATTTAGCCGGAATTGCGATCACAGCGTGCTTGGTTGTTCTTGTGAGGAGGAGAATAACTCCCAAAAACCGGTTTATTATGTAAGTGAAGGCCGTCCGCCGTAGAAGGGCGTTATCTTAATATAGAAAAGTTAGCTTACGCCTTGCTTGTATACGCTCGAAAATTAAGAGCCTACTTTTACGCACATCCTATAAGCTGTACTAGCGAGGCCCCGCTTAGAAAGGTTTTACATAAACCGAGTCCTCGGGGAGAATGCTAGCTTGGTCTATAGAGCTCACCGAGTTCCCGAGATCACCTACTCCCAGAAAAGACAATCAAAGCGCGAGGCCTTAGTTGATTTTGTAGTAGAATCATCATTCAAATTAGCGGACGGCGACCTCGGAAAAAGAAAGCGGCGAGAATCGAGAAGATGACCCAAAAGCCCGAGCACGAAATTGTTCAACCAAGGGAGCGTCCGAAGAGGTGTGGACTTTATATGTGGACGGCTCCGCGAGCAAGTTAATCGGTGGAGCGGGCATACTTACGATTGCACCTGCGGGAGAATTCATGAGGGCCTTGAGGTTCAAGTTCGAGGCATCAAACAATCGAGGCGAATATGAAGCAATCATAGCGGGCATGGAGGTGGCAAGAGACTTGGGAGTTCGAATATTGAGATCAATAGTGACTCTCGGCTCATAGTTAATCAAATTAGGGGGAGTATGATACTATCAACCCGGTACTAACTCGATGCGTGACCTTGCAAAAACCCTCATCAAAAATTTCACTTACTATGAGTGAACCAAGTCATGAGAGAGGACAATGTGGAAGGCGACCTCCTCTCAAGAATAACCGAGCAAGAAATTGGTGAGTTGGAGACAAATTGCCGATTGAATTCACGGAGAGACTGCTATAGATCGAATACGGATAAACAATATTGAGGATCAAGTAAGGAATTTGGGTGGATGAAATGAAGGATTACATCGAGAAGCAAACCCTCCCCGAGGATCCGGTAAAGGCTAGAGCCATCGAACGGTGTCCGCGAAATACCTCGTCCTCGATGGGGTGCTTTTCGGCGATCATTCACCAAGCCTTTACTAAGATGTGTTAAGACTCACGTGGTCACCAACTTACTGCATGAGGTTCGTGAAGGAGTTTGTGGCGGACATCCAGTGCTCGCACCCTCTCGAGACAAGATCAGAATTCCAAGGATTCTTTTTGGCCCACAATGAGAAGGGATGCGCGGGAGTATGTTAGAAAATGTGATAAGTGCCGAGAGATTTGCGGACATCCACTAGACTACCATCAACAGAAGCGGACTTTGGTAGTACCATCGTGGCCGTTTGATACGTGGGGGATAGATCTTATTGGACCATTTCCAAGCTTGCTAGAGGAAGCATCAAGTATCTTTGTGGTGGCGAGTGGATTATTTTTACCAAGTGGACGGAAGCAAAGGGCTTGGCCACTATTTCCGAGGATAACACTATCGGTTTTGTCACGACCACATCTATTGTCGATTTGGGGTTCCCGAGCAATAATTTCGAGATAATGGCACCCAAATTCTCCGCAAAATTCAACTGCTGAATGTGTGAGAATGAAGGTCTGGCTGCACAGTAAGTCCGCGATTGCCTATCCTCGGGAAATGGTCAAGGCGAGGCTGCCCGAACAAGCTAGTCCTAAGCGCCTTAAAGAAAAATTTGGAAGGGACGAGGGAGGGCGTTGGTTGGGGCGAGCTCCGGATCGCATTGTGGGTTGTCCGCACCACGATAAGAAATTCAACGGGAGAAACTCCCTTCTCGCTCACGTATGGGTCGGAGGCAATGGCTCCAGTTGAGGTAGCCCTACCCTCGTACGAGTCACATACTTCGACGGAGTCTCAACGAGGCAAACGAAGGTGTGACACTGGACGATCTCGAAGAAAGAGAATGCGGGCACATGAAAAAATGGTGAACTACAAACGAAGCGAAGAAGCACCATGATAAAAGAGTAAATAAAAGGAGTTTTCGGTTGGAGGCGGGTACTCGAAGCGTAGAGGTCGAGGGACCCAACACAGTTTCAACAAATTTGTCCCAGAAATGGGAAGGTCCATATGAGGTTACAAAGATAGTCAAAGAGGGCACCTATATGTTGCGACCAAAGAGGGAGAAGAGCTTAAGCACTCACTGGAATAGCGACCACCTTAAGAGATACTTCTTTTGAAGTCTTTGTAATTTTTGGAAGGAGTATAGACTATATATATATAAGGGAGAAGTTATCATCATATTTTGATGCAAAAATCAATTCCCACCGGCCTCGAAAGCTAAGGTGGATGCCCGCGTGCGGATGCCGGTGAAGTTCAAGAGCCAACATATGAGCTCCTGCTAACGATGCGCAGATCTAAGGATCCGCATGCCTATATATGTACAAAGATCCATTACGATCCGTGCTTATGTGATCGCGGGGAGGACTCCCTCTGCTCGCCGCGTGACACCACCAGAATAAGTGGATATAGATGAACGTAGGTACAAAGGCCGTGATGCCCGTGCTACGGACTCTAGTGGGGACAATGACACAGTCCGGACCCGCTAATTGCGCGAAGGACCTCGTTAGGGCCGTTACTCGCGTGCAGTATGTGACAAAGGCCTACATATAAGCCCGTTCACCGGATCGCCACGAGACCCTCACGAAAAACCTTAGGGAGTTTTGAATAAAGGGTCAAATAAGTGAGAACCTCCAATAAGGGGATCACGGATGCCGGGGGTTAAAGGGCCTCTATGCTAAAATATGCTCCTACCTTTGTTGCGCGGACAATAGCCTCACGGCCACCTTACGCATGCCCTATGAAAGTATGCTTGCCTTGGCTACTTTTGACTTACACCCACGGCTCGCAAAGTGGGAATAAGTGTAAATGGATGAGAGTGATCAAACTAGTTTAACAAAGCCAAATAGACAAGCTGGGGTCAGACCCCTAACTTTGCCACAAGGCTAAACAAACGCGATCATAGAAGAATAAGTGACTCTCACGAAAAACCTAAGGGTTTTGAATAAAGAGTTAGGAAAACTTCAAAAAATGCGGGCGAGAGGGCCTACTGCTGCGCCGCGAAGGAGAAGTATAAAGTTAATTGCAAGTCAAAAATTTGGAAAAAGTAATGAGCGAGAATGCAAGTACTAAGGTGCTCGAAAATTGCCAAACTACTCAAAATAGCCTACGAGACAAGCAATTAAGATAAATAATAAAGGAGCAGTGGAAAAAATTCTTCTATTCATGTTGAGGAAATATTTACAAGGTTCCTACACTATTACAAAGGTCCTAATCTATTACAACAAGAAAAAAACAAAAATCCTATGCGGAGGAGCTTTCTCCTTGGGGCTCTCTGGTGGCACTCCATCGCGCACCACGTGGCCGCGCCCCCCGCTTCGGAGTCCGGAGTTGGGAGAAGCGGTGGTCTCGGGGTCACCTCGGTATGAGGAGCTGACTTGTTGCTCGGCGGAGGCGGGTGCGGGGCTGCCCGCCCGAGGAATAGATCTCGAGGGTTGGCCCCCTGGAAGAATCTGAGCCGGGGCATCCCATGGATAAAGGGTTGTCCCGAAGCGCGAGCATCCGGTTCGGAGATCGGTCGGCGATCACTTCGGCCGCGGGCAAAGAGGCAGCTGCGGAGAGATCGAACCACTTGACCTCTTCCTCGGAAAAGGGAACTAGCGCATGCCAGGGCACACACTCCGCATCGGTAGCAACCGGTGAGCCAATTACGGCCAAGCTGGCTGCTGCGCGGAGAACATGCCGTGGCCGCGAAGTTCCGGATACGTGTCCAGGACACTGCCTCGTCTTGGGCCAAGCACTCCGCGGTGAAGCGGTCGAGTTTTATACTCCTCCACGGCTTGCTCGCGAGCCTCGGCCAGCATCCTCTCCCTCTCCGGCTCAAAGCTGCGTAAGGGGTAGCGGCTTTCTCGGAGAGCTCGTCGGCCTTAGCCTCCCGGGAGTTTGACCGACTCCTCCGCGGCTCCGGTTTGGTTGCGAGCTCTTCATTTCCTTTGCTCCGGCTTGGTCTTGTGCCGCGGAGCTCATTCCAGCCCGACCCTTTGCCTTTTCTAGGCTCTGCTCCGGCTCGGTCACCCTCTCACGGAAGCCCTTGAATCGGACTCCTTGGTGGTGAGCTCCTTTTCCTTGGCATCCGGGGAGGGAGCTCGGAGTACCCACCTTCTCACTGGGCTGCTCCGGTTCGCGGAGTTTGCCCGCCGGGTCCTTGGTGTTCTTTGTCGAGCTCGGCGAACGGCATGTCGAAGTCTCCGGAGCCTCGTGGCCTTGTTGCCCACTGCGAGGAAGAAGGTCGGAGTAGGTGGAAATTCAAAGGCTAAGTGAGGAGTCGGAAGAAGGTCCCTACCTCGTAAGGGCAACCCCAATGTCCCCATCGGGGCGATGCGTTCTCCTTCTCGGCCCACCTTTGGTGGTAGAAGTCGAGGCGAAGAGCCGGTTGATCGGCCAATGCCCGCGCGAGAATTTTGGGCGAGCCAGGGCATACTGAGTCCACCCCGGTAATGGCGGGCACGTCCCCACCTTCCTTTTCTCCCATGCCTCCTCGCGGGTGGCAGTGAGGAGATAGGGTAGAGCATTGACGGTGTCCCCAGCGGTTGGGAAGCGATGGTAGAAGCGGTGTCAGCGGCGGGGCTGCGAGCAGAGGTATCCACCACTTTACAGGTCTTGGAAGACCTCTCCCTGTGCGCCGAATCCGCATCTCTCTCGGTCTCTTCTTGGATTGCTCTGATTATGCCGGAGGCAATAGTGCGGCCGGGAGATGACGCCGGACGGCGGTGGGTGGTGGAGGACCCCGGGGAGGTGGAGGCGAGGTTCCCGGTTTTGAGAATGATTCGGGAGCGGGCGAGTATCCCGGTTTTCTGCTCGCAACGAGGCGCGGTCTTGTCTTTCGAGGGAACCCCTCCCATCTCATTACGCCTCTTCGGGCGGCTTCTTTGTTGGCCCTCATGTTCTTGGCCTTCGGTTGAGCGGCGTTTAGTGGAGGAGCCATCGAAATTGTATGCAGTCGGATCTACTCTGGAGGGAAAGAAAAATGGTTAGCAAGCGGTTCAAAAAATCAAAAGCAAAGTAAATTGGCAAACGGTTTCATAGTGGAATCGAGACCAATTATTTCGGGGGATCGCACTCGGCGCCCGGCCATACGGGTCTTACGATCTGCACTCGAGCTGGTAATGTTCGTGCACCGCCAATCGAGGGTCGCGGGGCGGAGGCTCTATTACTACTGCAGGGGGCATGAGGGCGCCCTCCACTGCGAGGAGCCACCCCGAGTAGATCGATAGAGGCTCATCCTCCCACTATGGCGCCCACGTCATATACGGGCTCATCCGCTCTCCAAATCTTGGGCCGAGATATTTCTCTAGGGCACGGCGCGAGGGCATCGGCGGAGGAAGGGTGCGGATAGCTACTCGCGGCCGCCTTCATCGGGACCGGATTTGAGGGTTTTGAGAAGGGCCATCCAAACCTAGACTCGATGACCAAGATGTCCCTCTGGTTCCATTGGTCAAATTTATTTGAGGGAGGAGAGAAGGTTCGGGTAGAATAATTCCTAGCCTTCAAACTCAAAATATTGCGGGCGATGCAGTTACGGTAGTAAGCATAAAGCCCGGCCGGGGTAGGTTCATAGCCTTGGAATGCGCGGACCGCGATAAAAGAGACAATGGCCCGGATGGCATTGGGAGTCGGAGTGCGTAGAGCGGGCGGGAATTAAACTCCCGAGGAAAAAATAGAAGAAGGGGTCCAGGGCGGCCTCAATCCGTTCTCAATGGGCTCCATAAAAATGCGAGGCCTTATTGTCCTCGCGGACATCAGCTACCGTCTCTGGCCGCAGTTTGTCCTTGTCCTTCAGATGAACATGTCCTAAGGTGCGGACACGATAGGCGTTGCGGTCCACATTATACACTTCGTATATATCCTCCTCCCAATCAATGGTGGCCACCTCCTTGGCCTTCTTACGGCCGCGGCCGGGATTCGCCTCCTAGGCGGCCTCTTTGCCTTTGTTTCGAGGCGGGGGCCACATTCACTTCCTCCCCCTCCTCGGAGTCAGAGCTCTCGAAGGCATCCACTATATTGGTGGTCTCAGCGGCCTTCTTGGAGGTCCCCGCTACCCTCCTATCCCCCTCTTCTTGGTCATCTTCTTCGGTCTCCGAGCTCGAGGAGCCAAAGAGACCGGTGGGAGTCATCACGGGCGGGGGCCATCTCAGATTCAACCTCACCGGATCCAGTGGTCTCAAAGTTCGAGGCTCCGGCTCTCGCTACGCTCGGATCAATTGGGTTAACATCCCCGGGGCGCGGGCACCACGTTGGGAAATACGGTCCTCGGGGCGGGACATCGAGGGTCATTGGTCTGTGCCGGTGCCCGCGCGGCATTGGTTTGTTCGGGGTCCATTAGCTCACACTTCTCCCAATCGGTTATACGTTCGGGGACACGGATCGCTCTCCTCACAAGTTCAACGGCGTTCGAGCTGATCTCTCTCGCGGGAAACACACACAAAACCCATTACAAAATTTCTTAGCCTTCGGTGATCCCCGGCACCGAGTACATTACGATTGTAGATGTACTTTTTCTTGGCCTCCCATGGCCAAAGGGTGGGACAAAAGGCCCCCAATCATCTCTCTCACGAGAAAAACGGGAAACACCTGAGGATAGCCTTATCCACCCCAATCCTACCTTCCTAAAGATACCACCGGTCAGGTTCTGAGACGGCGAAGATATCGGGGTGGATCCGTCTCCTAGTTCTATGGGACGGCGGGGTCCAAATTCACGAGTGGTCATCTCGTTCAACACTCAGAAAAAAAAAAAGTAGAAGGAGATGAAGAAGAAAAGCACCCAATACTTACAAGAGAAGGATTGAGAAAGGGATTCGGAAAGCACTAGCTTGGATTTCGCAGCAAGATTTCTCTCTCAGCTCTCTGAAGGTTTGGAAACGGTAAAAAGGGTTTGAGGTTTAAGGGTTTGGTATTTATAAGGCCTACCTATGCGGGTTAACCCGTTAACCCGTATTAATTAGCCCACAAATCCTACCTCGGACCACTGAACCGTTTCCCAAACGTTTGGAAATTCAAAAATTAAATGCCTTTGCATTTTATTACCCCCCTTGGATGAGCGACACGTACCCACGATGTACCACTAACCCGTCTTTTCATCGCGAGGGCCCACACTGTTAACCCGGGAGGCACGCCATGCAAGGGACCACGTGTCACTCACTAGTGCCTCCCGAACGTTCCACAAGCCCGTAGGGCCGGGCAAGCAACAAAAGCGCCAACACGGTGCTCGCGCGAGGAAGCGGTGAGGCGGCCAGAGCTTCTAGTAGCTCCTCACTCCGGACCATAAATAATCACACTTGGAGCTAGGGGCCATTGATGAGCCCGGATCTGCGGACCGGGCCGCGGCTCGGTCTAGTCCAAGGAACCGGTGACGTGGCGGTTCCTAGACCGTGGAGGGAGACCGCGGACAAATAGGCCACTTGTGGTCAAGATCGTGTCCCTCCTCGCGATCACCCTCTTCGAGGACCATTGGGACCACCTGCCATTTGGATCCGTGCCCGCATGAGTCATGCCCGCATCAGCCGTGCTCGCGTCATATATCTTTGGCTGCGGGCACAACGTTGACCGCGGGCACATCTTTGCCGGTTAATGTCAAGCCTTACCGAGCAAGTTAGCTTGCGCTCCCGGCAGGCCACTTGCCGGCTCCCCATCACGCATTCAATGCGGCTCGGTCAGCGCCTACTATTCCATTTAATGCAATAAGCCGGCTACACGGCTCATGTCCCTTTCGGCCATGTCCCCAGACGGTCGATGTTCCCTCCCACGACGGGACCCAATTAGGCTGCGGACACGTGTAGGCGGTCAAATACCAAAGTGCCCCCTAGGGGTGATCTCGTGCTTACCTCAACAAGCACCATGGCATTGCCTATAAATAGAAGGCCTTTACCCCCTTGGGCAAGGTAAGTTCCATATACAATTGAGTAAGCTCTTTTACTCTCTCCACCTAAACACACACACTCCAAAGGTATTCAAAGCCTTATTACTCAGTATTCTTACTCTCACACCCGAGGGCCTGAGTTGGAGTAACATCCAACTTCGACCTTAACGGTGCTTGTTTGTGTTGTGATCTAGGTACACAAAACCACCAAATATATCCTAGCCAGATATCCTTGAACCGCTCCTGACCCCGAAAAGCTGTGGCGTCATCAAGTTGCAAGTGCTAAAGTCCTGGCATGTGCAGTGCTATTTGTTTGTTCAGCTAGTCATTTGTTTAGAAAATCCAGAATGAATATTAGAACATCGGATCGGCTGTTTGTCAAAGCAAAGCAAAGCACATGGTTTGGACACTGAAGCTTCAATCTTGGGATATTGACAAAACCAAATCTTTACTAAATTTAATACGAGTACTTAAAAACTTGATTTGATATCAACGTCAACTCAGACTTGTCTTGCATAATACAAAAGGAATAGGAATTCCCATATAGAGATATCTACGGAGGGTCTGATACATTTTTTTTTTTTTTTGTCACATCATGGTCTCAAGTGTAAAATTTTCGTCAGTTAAAGACTTTTTGATAAAATTCGTTATAAAAGTTGATTAATTGACATGTTTCGTGCATGTGCTTAACAGATGAGATAAGTACCTATTTATTCCCTAACATATAGTCACTTTTTCGTTTTATTCTGGATTGTATTTTTTTTTTCGTTTTCCCCCTTAACCTCATATTCTTTGGTTGATATCGTTCTTCCGTGAGTGCTCCGTCGATTTCTCTATTAAAAATGATGATATGGCGTGTAACAATGTTGGGCTCAATTAACATAAATCAAAATCTAACATGAAAGTATAGGGATTTAAAATAAATAAACTAAACTTTATACTCTAAAATATAAATAATTCAAATACAAATTAAATATTAAACCCAATAACTTACCCCCACCCTCCTACAACCTAGATCTGAAACCCTAAAAAGATAAGAAAACCTTTCTCTCTTTTCTCTCTCAGCCGCCTACCTTTTCTCCCCAGCCACTTCAATTCCAGCCAGACCCTCTTCACTTCTGCATACACCCTCTCTCACTCTCTTTATTTAACTTGATCTTGAGTCTCGCCCCACCTCATCCTCCATCCCAAGAAAATGTCGCCTCCAACCGCCGTCGTCCTACTTTGCCCTTCTTCACTTCTTCGGTCAGTATCCTTTTGCCTGAGCGGGGGAGAATGGGATATTGATTTCTTTCCATCTCAACCTCCATTGTCGTCGCTCATCACTTTTGTTGGCTTCTCCGCCACTCCCTCTCTCTTCCTCACTGCATCCTCCCTCTCTCCTCTCACATATCGCCTCTCTCCCAATCCGCACACTAAAGACTCGTCCCTAATAACACGCTTGAAATCTGCTTAATTTTTTTTTCAGATATGAGATTTTATCTCAATATTTTCAGTATTTGTATTTAATTTTTTTCAAATCGAAGTGCTTTGTTATTTTTCAGATCTGAGATCTATTTTCTATTTGTATAGATTTTGGTGTTTGAATGTTTGTGTGATTTTAATTAAAAATTTTAATTTTAATTTTCATTCAGATTTGGTGGTGTTTTTAATAGATGTGGTGGATGTTAGATGGTGAGGTAACGATTGTTTGATGGTGTTGGATGTTAGACGGCGAGGTGGGGCGATGATAAAGCTAAATATATAGTTAAACTAATAATTAATAAATAATTTTCACCAAAAAAAATAATTAATACTAAATAATAAGAAATTTATAAATGAAAATAGTTTGTTTTTTTTTAATTGTTTTTTAAATAATACAAAAAGTTAATTTAAGCGGTCAATATGGTACACTTTCACCCCTTAGTACTTGCACCTCAGCCAATTTCATCAACTATAAGAGCCAACTCAGCATTTTAATGATGTCACCATGCCAAATAGGCATTTTTAACGAGCAAATAAATAAAAGACTGACGGAAGGACGACATCAGAATAAAATTATGAGGTAAAATCGAAAAACGAAAAAAATATATTATCCATACTAAAACGAAAAAGTGACTATATATTAGGGACGGAATAGGTACTTATCTCCTTAACAGATTGTTTCAAATCAAAGTTGATTTTTCATTTAAGCAGGTTAAATGAAAATTTCAAGATTAAAAGTTGAAAATAAAATTTATTTAAAAAATACTAAATGATCAAACTTAAATACACAACAAGGCATATAATAAAAAACAAAAAATATATTTTAACCATATATAAATAAAAGTATCTTAAAAAATATTATATCAAGAAATAACTAAATAAAATTTACATTAATAATATAAAATCTATACTATATTAAAAGCAATAAAATGACCAAAATGGAAAGATGGCGCCAAAAACAGGATCCGGAAAAGGAAAGGGTCTATTCTTATTTTAATCTATTTTACCTCAAATATGAGATTGAAAAACGATTTTAGAGACGGCAAATTCCGTAGCTAAAATGAATATTTCGTAGCTAAATCGTGTTTAGAGACGAATTTGTTCCGTAGCTATTCCGTGGGTGCAGGTTCGTCGCTGAATTGGGCGTCACTGTTTTGTAGCTGTTTTAGAGATGGATACGTCCGTCTCTAATTTAGAGACGGATACGTCTGTCTCTAATTTCGAGACAAACATATCCGTCTCTAAATTAGAAACTGACATATCTGTCTCTAAAACAACTACAAAACAGCGACACCCAATTTAGCGACCAACCTGCACACACGGATTAGCTACGGAACAAATATGTCCCTAAACACGATTTAGAGACAGAATCTTCATTTTGGCTACAGAATTTGCCATCTCTAAAACACACACTACAAGAAAACAGGGCAACTGAAAAGGAATTTTGCAACCGAATTGAAATCAGTTTCAGAATAGGGGAACTGAAACGAAATTTTGCAACCGAATTGAAATCAGTTTCAGAACAGGGGAACTGAAACGGAATTTTGCAACCGAGTTGAAATCAGTTTCAGAGTAAAAGTGCTCATTGAAAAAATTGACGTGCACAATTAATTTTGCAACTCATTTTGCAATGGAAAACCATTTTGTCGCTTCATCCGCTTAGTTTGTAACGGTTTTTGAAACAGATGAACTTCTGTTTCAATTTTCCGTTTCAATTTCAGTTGCATTTTGCAACTGAATTGAAATCAGTTTCAGACAATTAATTTTGCAACTCATTTTGCAATGGAAAACTATTTTTTCGCTTCATCCGCTTAGTTTGCAACACTTTTTGAAACAGATGAACTTCTGTTTCAATTTGCTGTTTCAATTTCTGTTGCATTTTGCAACCGAATTGAAATCAGTTTCAGAGTAAAAAGTGCTCAATGAAAATTGACGTGCACAATTAGTTTTGCAATGGTTTGTTTAAAACAGATGAACTTCTGTTTCAATTTTCTGTTTCAATTTCAGTTGCAATTTGCAACCGAATTGAAATCAGTTTCAGAGTAAAAACTGCTCATTGAAAATTGACGTGCACAATTAATTTTGCAACTCATTTTGCAATGTAAAACCATTTTGTCTTAGTTTGCAACGGTTTTTGAAACAGATGAACTTCTATTTCAATTTTCTGTTTCAATTTCAATTGCATGTTGCAACCGAATTGAAATCAGTTTCAGAGGAAAAAGTGCTCATTGAAAAAAAGTTAACTTTATAACATTTTTTTGAAAAAAAAGTTAACCACTACTACCTCTACTACTACTATCACTACTACTACTACTACTACCACTACCACTACTACTACTACTACTACCACTACCACTACCACTACTACCACTACCACTACTACCACTACCACTACCACTACCACTACCACTACCACTACCACCACCACTACTACTACCACCACCACTACTACTACCACTAACTACTACTACCACTACTACTACTACTACCACTACCACTACTACTACCACTACCACTACTACTACTACTACCACTACCACTACTACCACTACTACCACTACTACCACTACTACCACGACTACCACGACTACCACGACTACCACGACTACCACGACTACCACTACTACCACGACTACCAATACGACTACCACTACGACTACCACTACGACTACCACCACTACGACTACTACTACGACTACTACTACTACCACCACCACTACTACCACCACTACTACCACCACTACTACCACCACTACGACCACCACTACGACCACCACTACGACCACCACTACGACCACCACTACGACCACCACTACGACGACCACTACGACCACCACTACGACGACCACTACTACTACCACTACTACTACCACTACTACTACCACTACTACTACCACTACTACTACCACTACTACTACCACTACTACTACCACTACTACCACCACTACTACCACCACTACTACCACCACTACTACCACCACTACTACCACTGCATTACCGCCACCGCATCGCCGCCAACGCTGCGCCGCTGCCGCTGCCGCTGCCGCTTCCTACCGCCTCTTTGCTCACTGCTGCTCTTCTTCTGCCTCGCTGCTTCACGCTGCTTCTCTATCGCTCTGCCGCCGCTGCTGCCGCTGCTGCCTTTCGCCTGCTCGCTGCCATCTTGCTGCTATCGCTATCAAGCTCTTATCATGCATAGCCATTATCAAGCATTACTACTATCAAGCTACTACAACTACTACGCTGCTACTATCAAGCTGCTACTATCAAGCTACTACTACTACTACTACTACTATCACTACTACTACCACTACCACCACCACCACTACTGCTACTACCACTACTATTACTACCACCACCACCACAACCATCACCACCAATACTACCACTACTACCACTACTACTACTACCACCACTACCACTATCACCACTACCATTACCACCACTACTACCACCACTACTACTACTACCACTACTACTACTACTACCACTACTACTACTACTACCACCACTACTACTACTACTACCACTACTACTACCACCACTACTACCACTACTACCACTACCACCACTACCACCACTACTACCACCATCACTACTACCATTACCACCACTACCACTACCACTACTACCATTACCACTACTACCACTACCACCACCACCACTATCACCACCACTACCACTACTACCACTACCACTACCACCACCACTACCACTACCACCACCACTATCACTACCACTACCACCACTACTACCACTACTACTACTACTACCACTACACTACTACTACCACTACCACTACTACTACCACCACTACTACTACTACCACTACACTACTACTACCACCACTACTACTGCTACTACTACTACTACTACTACCACTACCACAACCACCACCACTACCTCTACTACTACTACCACTACTACTACCACAACTACCACTACTACTGCCACTACTAATACCATCACCACCATCGCTACCACTACGACTACCACTACTACCACTACTACCACTACTATCACTACCACTACTACTACTACTACCACCACTACTATCACTACCACTACTATCACTACCACTACTACCACCACTATCTTTACCACCGTCCCTTTTTTCTTTTATATACTTTCGTTTCTTTTTAAAAAGTTATGTTTTATTTCTTTCAAAATTCATAACTTTTTTATATAACTTTTTTCAAAAAATGTATCTAGTAAACAAAAGTCTAAAATAGTCTTCTTTATCAAAAAAAAATTGAAAAAAAAAAGTTAAATACAGTATACAACTTAACAGAAACTGTTAAAAAGTTAACTGTTTTTTTAAAAAAATGGTTAAAAAGTAAATCCCACGTTTTTGTTCAAATGTTGTCCCTGCCCCCAAAAATTGAGTCTCCCGCTAATACCTAGTTCCCAAAATTTGAGTCTCCCGCTAATACCTAGCTCCAGCGCCATCTTTGTTTCAGATAACCCACAAATCGACTTCTCTCTTTCTCTCCTTTCAGTTCAGGCGCTCCTTCTCTAGTTCTCCTCTCCGTTCACGGCGTCTGCCGTCTGCCCTGGATCCGCTCGGACCGCCCCTGCGCCATTGTCACAGGTCCGCTCTTCAGCCTTTATCTCCAATTTCGTCTGATTCAGTTGTTCTTAATCGATTCATTGGTCTATTTACAAATTCAGTTCAATTGATTTATCATTTATCTCAAAGGATCTTATTCATACTGTTTTCATGTTCTTAACCTTATTTTATCCTAGATTAGGGAGGGTTAGGGATTTTGATTTTTGATTTAGGGTTAAATTAAATTTATTGACAATGGCGTAGTTTTTTAGCAGTAAAGGAGGAAAGAATACTGTACAATACTCCATTTCTGTATTGATTTTGCTTTCTGGGTCTGTATAGTTGTTGTTACTTGTACACTATTTCTAGGTCACTGGGTGGTTGTGCCATGCTAAAAGCTGCTACCTTTGATTGCAGTTATCAATGTTCATCCTCCAATTTTTCTATATTAAGTTGGGTTTTTCTTGTTTTCTATTCTTTGTTTACTGATTGATTGATAATGGTGGTTGCCGGGACGTCGTCATCAACTGTTGTGCTGTCGCTGCCGCCGCCTAAGCCTAAGCCGCCGCCGGATTATCCTGATTTGTATGGCAAGAGGAGGGAGTTGGCTAAAGTTCAGTTGTTGGAGCGTGAAATTGGTTTCCTTCAGGTTTCTTTCTTGTGCACTCCAACTGTTTGATATTTGGTTTAGTTCATCTTTAATTGCCTGCCTGCTTTTCTTATATCTTAAAACTTAGAAAATATTTGGGGGGAGGAATCTCTTGTTTCTGTAATTTCAAGAAATCAATTTAAACTATGCTTGAAGATGAAAATGAATTCCATGAAATTTGTGATTAGAGACTGCATGGCAAGCCCTGTATAATTTTAAGTGCTTGTTTGGTATGAATATATTGTGATTCTTTTTGCACTATTTTGCACTAGAAGATCATCAAATGGAACAGTCATTGCTGTAGTGATTATATTCTCACTATTTTGCATTAGAGGATCATGAAATGAAACTGTCGTTGCTGTAGTGATTCTTTTTCACTGATTGTTTAACATTCTTGGCTAAATACAAGTGGGGTTTCGCGGGTCAATTGTGATCCTACGTTAATTTAACTCAATTGATTTCGTTGGTCAATTGTGATCCTACTTTAATTTCTCGCAATTCTCAAGTCCATCTTTAATTTCCTTCACTTTTATCACAAAGTTGGAAACCAAGGACATTCCCAGTTCTTCCGCTGATCAGTGGACACGATCAGCGGACACACACTGAAGCATAGTGAAGTAATTCAGAGATTGCATTTTCTAGATCCAAGCTACATTTCCTAAAGAGGAATTCATTTTTCAGTTTGATGGAATTATGAAGCGGTGATCCATGCTTTCGGTGTTAGTCTGTGACAGTTGGTTCGCTTTACAAGTTTTTTCCAGAACAGGGGTTACAATGTCAATTGTCAAACATGCTCATCTTCCTCACTACCAAAAACTTATCTTCCCATCATTTTTTTGTCAATGCAATGTTTTTCATGCATTCGTGATTTCATGTGACAACAATACCCCCCCTCATCGGAACAAGCCATTTTAGTTTAAAAATAATGTTTGTTTTTTAGGTAAATTCGATATCATTTGAGTATTAAATCTTAAACGGATACTAGTGATCTTGATGCGTGTTTTCAATTGGTTACTATGTTGCATATTCACCCCGTATCAACATCCTTTTGGCTCTTATTGTTTCAGCATCCTGGGTGTTGGCATCCTCTTTGATAAGCTGCTGATAATCTCTTAATGATTATACACCATTTTTTCTTATCTCACTATAGCCTTATTTTGTTTACTCCCTTAGTTTGTTTTTGTTGAACAGAAATGAAGTTATTATCATATATGCCCTGTTTAAATTTAATTGAGTGCAAAAATCTCATAACAGGGTTTGAACTTGCAAGCAATACTTTGGTATCAGATAAAATAACTTGTGATAAGATTTTATTTGAATGGAAGACAATTAAATGTCAGATTTTTAGTTTAGTCTGGTACTTCTGTTTATGGAGACTGGAGTGAAGGAGTGGTTGTCTGCTTAGTTCTTCAAAAATCTTCATTGGAGGTTAGTTCGTTCTCATTTAAACAATTGCAGATATAGTTTCAGTAATTATTGTATTAATGTTCCTGCAATTTGGCATTTCAGGCCTCTCATATAATACGGATGACACAAGTTTAAGAGAAGCTTTTGACAAGTATAGTGATGTCATGGAAGGTATGAGTTCTACTTTAGCATTGGAAAAGATATCCATGGGAGTATGTCTACCATATCCCATGATTCTATTCGACCATGTATCAAACTTACAATAGGAGTTCAACTTTTACATGCTTTTGGAATAGCATGTGCATATATGTTTATGAAGTTCGACATGTGGTAATTCATAATCTAAATCTACCCCATATGCCTTTAGTGTAGCTGGGATGGTATCACACTTTAAAATCATTGGTATGGATTATAGTTTCCGTGAATATATGTTAGTTGGTTTCGAAGGCTGATGAAGATAGTAGATTAGTTTTGATTCGCAACGAAGTCAATTATATTGTTGCTGAGACTAAATTAATTCACATTTTTCTTGGGGATCATATGATCAAACTTAGAGAAGATGAAAACAGGAGTGGAGTATAACCAAATTGGCAACATAATACAGTAAGAAATAAGCTTGTTTCTTTTTAGTCATTTGCTCAGGGTTCTCCCTTTTTGCATGATTATAAAATGTTCATAAAATATGTTAACTAGAGTGATACTATTTCTGGTGTTCTTATTTACAAGGCTTATCTTGTAAACTGTGGTTAAGTACATTTGATTAAGTAATTACGCTATGTAGAAGGCGACTTCATTTAAAAAGTAAAACTTGAAGTACCTATGTATCCACTCGGTAGTGTCAGTGAATTGACTGATAGACAAATCTGATGCCTAGCCATATTTTCAGTGACCGTCCAACCAAGTCCAGATATTGCTGGCTATGCTAATAAAAGAATGAATGTATACCCTTGTTCGGAGATTATACTCTTTTATGTTCTAATGATCACTTGTTTGATAATTGGAATGGATGTATACCGTGATGAAGTCTCAGTTCTTACCCGTCTTCCAACTTTACTAGTTTAAGCTTGATTCAAAACAGTTACTGTTAGTGGCTTATTGGTTATTGTCATGAGGCTTTTCATCATTCATTATATGTCAATTTATCAGTTGGTGATTATATTTCAGTTCATCAGTCTTTTCATTTAGTACTCTTGGCGGATGAACTCATTTACAGTTGGTTTACATTCTGCTTTTTGGAAATAAGAGAATTTCTTGTTTCTTTTCTGAAGGCTTTAGTACTTTACTTTGGTACACAACTTGTAATGGTTCTGTACCATTTCGTCTACATGTCAAACTTCATGATTGTCATAACTCTTGATTGAATTTGGAAAACTTCAGTGGGGTTTTGATGAGTCTCGCATGCGGATGAATGCGCATTTGCCTGAGTACTGTTTCAGCCTTCAGGTGATCGACTGTCAGTCTATAATCAGTAGATAATCATTTCAAATTGTTTGTTTTTGCGGCATTGAAGTTGGACGCGGCGGTGGTAGCCGGTGGTTGTTAGTGTCAGCAGCAGCTCATGATGGCGATTGGCAGTTGGTAGTGGTGGTTTAGGAAATTCTATTTGATTTTATATATGAACCCATTTGTAATTGTTGTTGATTTAGGAAATTTTATGGCTGTGAATTACATTTTAGTAGTGGTATTTTGCTTGTTAATTGATGTATATGACAAATTTTTCAATATAAGGTTATTTATAAGTGTATTTTAGTAGCATTATAACATATATATATATATATATATATATATATATATATATATATATATATATATATCCTAAATATATATATATATATATATATATCCTAAATATTAGTTGCAGAAAATAATTTTCTGTAACATAATTTTTCGTTGCAAATTAGGTTGCATACTTCAAACTGAAAAATTTAGTTGCTAATTTAGTTCTATGTAACATTTTTGAAACAGAACAATCAGTTGCAATTAGAAACAGAAATAAATCAGTTGCAAATTTTAGAAACAGAAATAATATATTTGAAACAGAACAATCAGTTGCAATTAGAAACAGAACAATCAGTTGCAATTAGAAACAGAAATAAATCAGTTGCAAATTTTAGAAACAGAAATAACATATTTGAAACAGAACAATCAGTTGCAATTAGAAACAAAAATAAATCAGTTGCAAATTTCAGAAAAAGAAATAACATATTTGAAACAGAAAAAACAGTTGCAATTAGAAACGTAAATAAATCGCTGCAAATTTTAGAAACAGAAATAAATCAGTTGTTGTTTGCAACAGATGTAAAAATTGTTCTAGGAAACACATTGCAACAGAATTTGCAACTACTTTTTCCGTTGCAAGGATTTTGCAACCCAAACAGCGGTCAAAAGCGGTCGCATAAATAGCGACGAGGCTTCCTGCGACTGCCTTTGCAACAGAAATTTTCGGTTGCAAACATCAATTTGCAACCGATTTTCCTGAATTGCAACCGAAAAATCCGTTTCAGTTGCCCTGTTTTCTTGTAGTGACATTTTCCTTGTAGTGTAAATATATATATATAAATAAATATATATATATATATATATATATATATATATATATATATATATATATATATATATATATATATATATATATATATATATATATATTAATTATAATACTACTAAAATACACTTATAAATAATCTTAAACCCTAAACCCAAAGCCCTAAACCCTAAGCCCTAAGCCCTAACCAATATACCCTAAACCTTATACCCTATACCCTAAACTCTAAGCCCTAGAACCTTATACCCTAAACCCTGAACCTTATACCCTAAACCCCTAACCAATATACCCTAAACCTTATACCCTAAACCCTAAGCCCTAGACCCTATACCTAAAACCCTAAACCCTATACCCTGAACCTTATACATTATACCCTATAATCTAAACCCCAAATCATATACCTATACATTATACCTTATACCCTAAACCCTAAACCCTAAACCTTAAACCCTAAGCCCTAGACCTTATACCTTGTCCCTTATACCCTAAACCCTAAACCTTAACCCTAAACCTTATACCTTATACCCTATATCCTAAACCCCAACCACAAAGCCCTAAACCATGAACCCTAAACCCTAAGCCCTAAACCCTAACTACTACACCTTAAACCTTATACCCTATACCCTAAACTCTAAGCCCTAGACCCTATACCTTATACCCTAAACCCTGGACCATATACCCTAAACCTTATACCTTATAACCTATACACTAGCTAAACCCTAAATCATATACCTATACATTATACCCTAAATCCTAAGCCCTAGACCCTATACCTTATACCCTAAACCCTAAACCTTATACATTATACCCTATAATCTAAACCCCAAATCATATAACTATACATTATACCTTATGCCCTAAACCCTAAGTCGTATACCTATAAAAAATGAAAAATAAAGGATCTGTCTCTAAATTAGAGACAGATTTTGAACACGTCTCTAATTTAGAGACAACTACTAAATCTGTCTCTAAATTTTAGAGACAGATTTTGTATCCGTGACTAAATTAGAGACAGATTAAAATCTGTCTCTGATTTAGAGACATATTCAACATCCGTCTCTAAAGTTTAGAGACGGATTCTGAATCTGTCTCTAATTTAGAGACGGATTTCTAAGCTGTCTCTAAATTAGAAACGGATACAAAAGCTGTCTCTAAACTTTGGAGACAGATGTTGAATCTGTCTCTAAATCAGAGACGGATTTTGAATATGTCTCTAAATTAGAGACGGATTTTGTATCTGTGTCTAATTTAGAGACGAGTACAAAATCTGTCTCTAAACTTTAGAGAGAGATGTTTAATCTGTCTCTAATTTAGAGACAGATTAAAATATGTCTCTGATTTAGAGACATATTCAACATCTGTCTCCAAAGTTTAGAGACAGATTTTGTATCCGTCTCTAATTTAGAGACGGATTCAGATTTTGTCTCTAATTTAGAGACGAAATCTGAATCCGTCTCTAATTTTAGGGTATGTCTCTAATCTGTCGCCAAATTAGCTACAGACTTCGTCCGTCTCTAATTTTTCGTCTCTATTTCCGATTTTCCTTGTAGTGTTGTGGCGGAATGCATGGCCTCTTATTGGGTGAACCGTGTGGCATTTCTTTTTCCAAGATTTACCGTGCGCATGACTGCAGAAATCTGTGGACACATTGTTTGAAATTCAAAGAAAAAAAACTTGCTGAAAAAAATTATGATTCTCACATGTCCAGCTGATTTTGTTGAAATTGTAAGGGGTATTGTTTAAATCTGTAACTAAATAAAAGTTGAAGTACAAAGCACTTCTCCACACCTTCATTTTCCCGCTCAAACTAGCACCTAGACTGAATTGTGACTAAATTCATTCTCCCATAATATCAATTACTTATTACACCCCTTTTACTATTTTCTAAATCTCAAAAGGCCAATCAGACTTTTAACCCCTTATACTATTATGAAGCTACGATTTTAACCATCATTGTTTTTTTTTTTTGGCAATTTTAACCACCCTTCTAATATTACGCAGTCATATTAACCTTATTCCCAAACTCCGTTTAAAAAATCTAACTTTCGTTAAGTAATTTAACGAAACATAACAAGATTATAATATAGATGATGACTTGGTTATAATTTTATGACTTAGTTATAATCTAGATGATGACTTGGTTAACCACGCTTCTAATATTACGCATTCATATAAACCTTATTGCCAAAAAATAAACAACGATGATTAAAACCGCAGCTTCATAATAGTACAAGAGTTTAAAAGTCTGATTGGTCAATTTTCTCCAAACAAGCAAGTGATTTAGGCATGCATAAAATTATAGCCAAGTCATCATCTAGAATATAATCTTGTTATGTTTCGTAAATTATTTAACGAAAGTTAGATTTTTTAAACGGAGTTTGGGAATAAGGTTAATATGACTGCGTAATATTAGAAGGGTGGTTAAAATTGCCAAATAAAAAAAACAACAATGATTAAAACCGCAACTTCATAATAGTACAAGGGTTTAAAAGTCTGATTGGCCATCTCAAAATATCGTACAAAAAAATAAGATAGTCCTATTGTATTCCACTTCTTTTTTCTTCTCGATATATCTCTTCTCTCTCTAGTAGGCAAACTCCCCCCCCCTTCCGGCAACCCACAACCCCCTCTCTCTCTCTCTCTCCTTCCACGGTTTCTTCTTCTCGATCTATCTACTCTATCCGGACGGACTCTCTCTTCTCCTTTTCCAGGCATCACTCCCCTTTCCCGACGACGTTGTACCCTTGCCAATAATTTAAAGCCCCCTCTTCCACAAAGCCAGAACATAGCATCTCTCTCAAAATCGAACATCCCAACGGAGCTCCATTCCAAAATTGAAGGGGTTTCGGAATTCACGGCAACAATAATGGCGAACCCAGAAGAAGAAGAAGCAAAGCTCGAACTTTTCCTCCAATGGTTAAAGGTATTGAAAATCCCTTTCAATTTCTTGATTTTTCATTTATCATTTAATTATGATTATGCATACACTAATAATTCTATTTGATTTATTGATTTTCCCCTTCTTTTCAAATATTCTTTCATTCGCAGGGTGCCAGAATCCATGCAACTATAAAAGAGCACTAATTTCATGTTTTGCATCAATGTTGAAGGAGGATAAGGAGAAGAACATTTTGCATGCTCGTATTGTAATCAGGGAGGCTGCTGGAAAGGGTGCTAAGCTTATTCTTCTCCCTGTAATGCTCTTTTTCCTCTTAATTTTAGGTCTCAAAATATTACATGCTTTTGGCTCATGCTGTCAGCCCTATAATTGTATGGTTCCTTGGATGCCGCAAATGTGTATCTTAGTTATGTCAATCGAAGAAGAATTCTAAAATGCAGTAGTTTTTGGACTAAACTTAAGAACTGAGCATATTGTGCCAAGTTCTTCAAATTCTTGATAACAAAAGGGTTATTTGTTATGCACCTCCTCTATATATCAATCAGTATTTACCAAAAAGCCTACTTTTTCTATACCCTTCCATCCTGGAATGACGGTCCCACTTTTTTAGTAGTTAAATTGATTGATCTGAGACGAAGGATTTAGGAAAAAAAATATGAATCCTAATGTAATTCTAAATTTTTTTATTGGAACTTTTTTAATAATGTATCACTAGCAAGTTTTAGATTTTCATTGGTGGGATAATTAACTTTTCCTAAATCTTTCGTTAAAGTTCAATCAAATTAACCACACAAAAGCAAGACTGTCATTTCGGGACCGAGGGAGTTTTTTCTTCCATTAGATTATCTATTAAAATGATTATTTTCCAGATCGGTTGATATTGTTGTCAGAGATACGTGTCGCAGAGTATAACTTTGTGCCTTCTCATTTCAAGAAATATGGAACAGTCCATATTCGAATGATAGCTTACCAGTGTATGCGGAGGACATTGATGCTGGTGGTGATGCATCCCCATCAACTCACCTTCTAAAGGTGACAATAGTTGGTGGATCTATACCTGAAAGATCCAGGGATAAGTTGTACAATACCTGTTGTGTTTTTGGAACTGATGGGAAGCTGCTAGCTAAACATAGAAAGGTACTGCATTTTGCTTGTGTGATGTGAACATATAACTGTCCATCATATAAGATAGAGTATAATATCATGTCTTAAAGATGTATTCACATTTATTTATTACTCTGACCAAATTTTATGAGGTGCTGCCAGTCAACGTCATTTTTAGGTCTTTGATGAGAAATTAATAAGAACTTGGTAATGCCTCCATATCATGCGGCTTCTAGTAATATGAGAAAATTATTGAGATTCACTTAAGCATGGAGGTTGTAGTATCATTCATATTCATATTGTGATGTTCAGCATACAAAATCTAAGGACAAACACATCTGACAATATCACAGATACACCTTTTTGACATCAATATTCCTGGGAAAATTACATTTGAGGAATCAAAGACTATTGTATTCCACTTCTTTTTTCTTCTCGATATATCTCTTCTCTCTCTAGTAGGCGAACTCCCCCCCCCCTTCCGACAATCGACAACCCCCCTCTCTCTCTCTCTCCTTCCACGGTTTCTTCTTCTCGATCTATCTACTCTATCCGGACGGACTCTCTCTTCTCCTTTTCCAGGCATCACCCCCCTTTCCCGATGACGTTGTACCCTTGCCAATAATTTAAAGCCCCCTCTTCCCCAAAGCTAGAACATAGCATCTCTCTCAAAATCGAACATCCCAACGGAGCTCCATTCCAAAATTGAAGGGGTTTCGGAATTCACGGAAACAACAATGGCGAACCCAGAAGAAGAAGAAGCAAAGCACGAACTTTTCCTCCAATGGTTAAAGGTATTGAAAATCCCTTTCAATTTCTTGATTTTTCATTTATCATTTAATTATGATTATGCATACACGAATAATTCTATTTGATTTATTGATTTTCCCCTTCTTTTAAAATATTCTTTCATTCGCAGGGTGCCAGAATCCATGCAACTATAAAAGAGCACTAATTTCATGTTTTGCATCAATGTTGAAGGAGGATACGGAGAAGAACATTTTGCATGCTCGTATTGTAATCGGGGAGGTTGCTGAAAAGGGTGCTAAGCTTATTCTTCTCCCTGTAATGCTCTTTTTCCTCTTAATTTTAGGTCTCAAAATATTACATGCTTTTGGCTCATGCTGTCAGCCCTATAATTGTATGGTTCCTTGGATGCCGCAAATGTGTATCTTAGTTATGTCAATCGAAGAAGAATTCTAAAATGCAGTAGTTTTTGGACTAAACTTAAGAACTGAGCATACTGTGCAAAGTTCTTCAAATTCTTGATAACAAAAGGGTTATTTGTTATGCACCTCCTCTATATATCAATCAATATTTACCAAAAAGCCTACTTTTTCTATACCCTTCCATCCTGGAATGACGGTCCCACTTTTTTAGTAGTTAAATTGATTGATCTGAGACGAAGGATTTAGGAAAAAAAAATATGAATCCTAATGTAATTCTAAATTTTTTTATTGGAACTTTTTTAATAATGTATCACTAGAAAATTTTAGATTTTCATTGGTGGGATAATTAACTTTTCCTAAATCTTTCGTTAAAGTTCAATCAAATTAACCACACAAAAGCAAGACTGTCATTTCGGGACCGAGGGAGTTTTTTCTTCCATTAGATTATCTATTAAAATGATTATTTTCCAGATCGGTTGATATTGTTATCAGAGATACGTGTCGCAGAGTATAACTTTGTGCCTTCTCATTTCAAGAAATATGGAACAGTCCATATTCGAATGATAGCTTACCAGTGTATGCGGAGGACATTGATGCTGGTGGTGATGCATCCCCATCAACTCGCCTTCTAAAGGTGACAATAGTTGGTGGATCTATACCTAAAAGATCCAGGGATAAGTTGTACAATACCTGCTGTGTTTTTGGAACTGATGGGAAGCTGCTAGCTAAATATAGAAAGGTACTGCATTTTGCTTGTGTGATGTGAACATATAACTGTCCATCGTATAAGATAGAGTATAATATCATGTCTTAAAGATGTATTCAAATTTATTTAGTACTCTGACCAAATTTTATGAGGTGCTGCCAGTCAACGTCATTTTTAGGTCTTTGATGAGAAATTAATAAGAACTGGGTAATGCCTCCATATCATGCGGCTTCTAGTAATATGAGAAAATTATTGAGATTCACTTAAGCATGAAGGTTGTAGTATCATTCATGTTCATATTGTGATGTTCAGCATACAAAATCTAAGGGCAAACACATCTGACAATATCACAGATACACCTTTTTGACATCAATATTCCTGGGAAAATTACATTTGAGGAATCAAAGACTCTTACAGCTGGGGCATCTCCTACCATAGTGGATACAGGTTTGCTCTAATAATTGGTAATGAAAAATACTCAAGTGTTTGCGTCGACATCCTTTTGTATCCTTTGTCTGTTTCTACAGTTTATGCTGATCTACATTCTGATCTTGATTGGTCTCCCTAGTGATTGCATTAAATGCTTTTGATTAATGTTATGCTTTCCGTGTTAGTAAGTCGAGCCTGTACTAGCATATCAAGAAGAAATGCACATATCTTACGCAAAGATTTATCAGTTAGTGTCTCTCTGTCTCCGTCCTATGTTTGTTTCTCTTTACATAAGAATCTTGCTTGGTACCTCTTTTTGTGCAGCTGGTGATATTGCCTACTGCATCCTAGTACAATGCATATTAATTAAGGTACAAGTCTTCTCATGCATAGCTAACTACAATCTTGAAATTGCTCAGTAACCAAGATGATGTGGGTTTTTATCTTTTGATTTTTTAGATTGCGCCAGTGATTTACAAGTACAGTAGTTTTGGAGCTTATAGTATTAGGGTGCTTGGATGCGCTAGAAAGTTCACAATTGAGTTTGAACATAGTTTTTTTGTATTTATGGTGGTATTTTTGCTGAAGAGTAAAAAGTGAATTCTCCATGATAGGAAAAAGTAGTAATGTATTGGCTTAAGGCAGGACAAGAACTGTGGGAACAGAAGTGTAAACATGATGTAGTTCTGAAGTCTCTATGGATAGAAGTGAGCAGCAGATTAATAAATCAAGTTGCTAATTATCTGGGTGATGCTCCCAGGACTAGACAGGAAAATTTTTCAATTAGATGCATAAATCTCTAGTACTTCCTCTTTCGCAATATAAGTGTCCTCTTCTTCATTTAGATTTTTTTTCATTTTAACACAAAAAGGAACCTTATTAGAAGAAATCATATACATCAGATGGGAAAAGAGTCCATCAAAAACAGAAAGAAGAAACCCATCGAGAAAGTTCTTACATGTTCGTTGTTTGCAAGGCTCTTTATTTTGGTAGAACCAGAACTAGCACCTTTTATTTTTCACCCTTTACGGAGAACTAAAGCTGTTGAAGTAAAAGTCGAAGAGTTAAGTACTTCCTTAAAGACCATTCTTAGTCAAAAGGGGACATTTATTTAGGGACCGAAGGAGTACATACTTTTTCATTGTTAGAAACTCCATTTCCTCACCATGGGCATAATGATATTGATTGGGTTTGCAATGTTGAATTGTCAAATCAAGTTGACTGTTCTGTTTTCATCAGTGCTTGAATGCATGCAAGCATGATTTTGATATACTACCTCCATCCCAAAGTGAAGCTATTTATGAATCTAATGCAAGACATAGAGGCGAATATTGCAATATACTTGGTAAACGAGCTGTAATGATATGGTATCAGTCTGTTATCCTAATAAGTGGATCATTTTTTACCGTTTTAATTATAGTTGATATTTAAACGAATCCTAATAAAATGTCTCAAGTTCATGAAGAAAGCTTCATAATATTTCCATTTGTTAGTATTACTATTGGTCCCGTCTGCAATATGCTTTGTGCTTAACCCCCCCCCCCCCCCACACACACACAACGAAAAACTAAATTATAATCTTGTTATGTTTCATTAAATTATTTAACGAAAGTTAGATTTTTTAAACGGAGTTTGGGAATAAGGTTAATATGACTGCGTAATATTAGAAGGGTGGTTAAAATTGCCAAAAAAAAACAACGATGATTAAAACCGCAACTTCATAATAGTACAAGGGTTTAAAAGTCTGATTGGCCATCTCAAAATATCATACAAAAAAATAAGATAGTCCTATTGTATTCCACTTCTTTTTTCTTCTCGATATATCTCTTCTCTCTCTAGTAGGCGAACTCCCCCCCCTTCTGGCAACCCACAACCCCCTCTCTCTCTCTCTCTCTCCTTCCACGGTTTCTTCTTCTCGATCTATCTACTCTATCCGGACGGACTCTCTCTTCTCCTTTTCCAGGCATCACTCCCCTTTTCTGGCGACGTTGTACCCTTGCCAATAACTTAAAGCCCCCACTTCCCCAAAGCCAGAACATAGCATCTCTCTCAAAATCGAACATCCCAACGGAGCTCCATTCCAAAATTGAAGGGGTTTCGGAATTCACGGCAGCAACAATGGCGAACCCAGAAGAAGAAGAAGCAAAGCTCGAACTTTTCCTCCAATGGTTAAAGGTATTGAAAATCCCTTTCAATTTCTTGATTTTTCATTTATCATTTAATTATGATTATGCATACACTAATAATTCTATTTGATTTATTGATTTTCCCCTTCTTTTCAAATATTCTTTCATTCGCAGGGTGCCAGAATCCATGCAACTATAAAAGAGCACTAATTTCATGTTTTGCATCAATGTTGAAGGAGGATAAGGAGAAGAACATTTTGCATGCTCGTATTGTAATCGGGGAGGCTGCTGAAAAGGGTGCTAAGCTTATTCTTCTCCCTGTAATGCTCTTTTTCCTCTTAATTTTAGGTCTCAAAATATTACATGCTTTTGGCTCATGCTGTCAGCCCTATAATCGTATGGTTCCTTGGATGCCGCAAATGTGTATCTTAGTTATGTCAATCGAAGAAGAATTCTAAAATGCAGTAGTTTTTGGACTAAACTTAAGAACTGAGCATACTGTGCCAAGTTCATCAAATTCTTGATAACAAAAGGGTTATTTGTTATGCACCTCCTCTATATATCAATCAGTATTTACCAAAAAGCCTACTTTTTCTATACCCTTCCATCCTGGAATGACGGTCCCACTTTTTTAGTAGTTAAATTGATTAATCTGAGACGAAGGATTTAGGAAAAAAATATGAATCCTAATGTGATTCTGAATTTTTTATTGGATCTTTTTTAATAATGTATCACTAGCAAGTTTTAGATTTTCATTGGTGGGATAATTAACTTTTCCTAAATCTTTCGTTAAAGTTCAATCAAATTAACCACACAAAAGCAAGACTGTCATTTCGGGACCGAGGGAGTTTTTTCTTCCATTAGCTTATCTATTAAAATGATTATTTTCCAGATCGGTTGATATTTTTGTCAGATTGATATTTTTGTCAGAGATACGTGTCGCAGAGTATAACTTTGTGCCTTCTCATTTCAAGAAATATGGAACAGTCCATATTCGAATGATAGCTTACCAGTGTATGCGGAGGACATTGATGCTGGTGGTGATGCATCCCCATCAACTCGCCTTCTAAAGGTGACAATAGTTGGTGGATCTATACCTGAAAGATCCGGGGATAAGTTGTACAATACCTGCTGTGTTTTTGGAACTGATGGGAAGCTGCTAGCTAAACATAGAAAGGTACTGCATTTTGCTTGTTTGATTTGAACATATAACTGTCCATCGTATAAGATAGAGTATAATATCATGTCTTAAAGATGTATTCACATTTATTTAGTACTTTGACCAAATTTTATGAGGTGCTGCCAGTCAACGTCATTTTTAGGTCTTTGATGAGAAATTAATAAGAACTGGGTAATGCCTCCATATCATGCGGCTTCTAGTAATATGAGAAAATTATTGAGATTCACTTAAGCATGGAGGTTGTAGTATCATTCATGTTCATATTGTGATGTTCAGCATACAAAATCTAAGGGCAAACACATCTGACAATATCACAGATACACCTTTTTGACATCAATATTCCTGGGAAAATTACATTTTAGGAATCAAAGACTCTTACAGCTGGGGCATCTCCTACCATAGTGGATACAGGTTTGCTCTAATAATTGGTAATGAAAAATACTCAAGTGTTTGCGTCGACATCCTTTTGTATCCTTTGTCTGTTTCTACAGTTTATGTTGATCTACATTCTGATCTAGATTGGTCTCCCTAGTGATTGCATTAAATGCTTTTGATTAATGTTATGCTTTCTGTGTTAGTAAGTCGAGCCTGTACTAGCATATCGAGAAGAAATGCACATATCTTACGCAAAGATTTATCAGTTAGTGTCTCTCTGTCTCCGTCCTATGTTTGTTTCTCTTTACATAAGAATCTTGCTTGGTACCTCTTTTTGTGCAGCTAGTGATATTGCCTACTGCATCCTAGTACAATGCATATTAATTAAGGTACATGTCTTCTCATGCATAGCTAACTACAATCTTGAAATTGCTCAGTAACCAAGATGATGTGGGTTTTTATCTTTTGATTTTTTAGATTGCGCCAGTGATTTACAAGTACAGTAGTTTTGGAGCTTATAGCATTAGGGTGCTTGGATGCGCTAGAAAGTTCATAATTGAGTTTGAACATAGTTTTTTTTATTTATGGTGGTATTTTTGCTGAAGAGTAAAAAGTGAATTCTCCATGATAGGAAAAAGTAGTAATGTACTGGCTTAAGGCAGGACAAGAACTGTGGGAACAGAAGTGTAAACATGAAGTAGTTCTGAAGTCTCTATGGACGAAGTGAGCAGCAGATTAATAAATCAAGTTGCTAATTATCTGGGTGATGCTCCCAGGACTAGACAGGAAAATTTTTCAATTAGATGCATAAATCTCTAGTACTTCCTCTTTCGCAATATAAGTGTCCTCTTCTTCATTTAGATTTTTTTTTTCATTTTAATACAAAAAAGGAACTTTATTAGAAGAAAGCATATACATCAGATGGGAAAAGAGTCCATCAAAAACAGAAAGAAAAACCCATCGAGAAAGTTCTTACATGTTCTGAAATTGTCAATGGCTTCACTGGAAAGAGATGTTACCATAGATGTTACCCAATACCTTGGATAACACACTGACGGACAGCACACACACACCAAATAAAAGAGTTTGTAAAAAATTTGTGCAACGGAAATAAATAACACAAGATATAATTTTCTCAAGTTATATAAATATATAACTTGAGTGTGCCTAGATGGCGAAGACTTTATAATTAATATAGAAAAATTACAAAGCCAAAAGTTCCCTATTGCTAATACAATGATGATGCTCTATGGAACTAAATGAGACAAAGCACGAATCCTATCCTTAGCCAACACTCTCTTAAACACTCAGTGTTTAAGCTAGAATCACAAGGGAGGAAGGATTATGCGAACCAAAGAACTTTGTCTCTCTTGTGCTAAGGTGTGTGTGTTCGATATTTGGCATTTTGGCATACTTCAAATGAACCACACCTAGCCTTTTTATAGCCTTCAAATGCCTTGGAGGCTACTCCAAAATAACAGCCTTGGACCTTCAGATCGTGTGAGAGGAGTGGAGAATATTCTTGGCTTGAATTCCTCTTCATGCGTTAACTTCCCTTAAATGTAGCAACCGAATTCTTGAAGCCCAAGTCCTTGCTTCATCACCTTGTACTCTCTTGCTTTCTTGACATTGTACTCTTCAAATAATCAGCAACAACTCTAAGACTTGGTCTTCCCACATTTTTGTTCTTTATCAACAAATATGGACCAAGCAAAAGTTACTCGTAAATCTCCCATTTACGTGTAACTCCTTCACCAACTTCTTCCTTGTTTCTAGTAATTAATCCAGCCATATATTAACCTGAAATATAGACCAATAAACACATATATCTTGAAAATAATATTAGACATTAGGATATAAATTAATATGGAAAGAATTATTAAATTACAAATCATTTCAGTTCGGGTAACACCCAACTGCCAGTGATAGCACCTGTGGTAACTCCCACAGTCTGTACTAACAATCTCCCCCATAATTTATAATTTCTTTCCAAACTCTAAAGTGCTGATCCCTGCAAGAAAATGTTAGCCATAACAGAGCAACTTTCATAGTTATCAACTCCCCCATAATCAAGGAAATAACAACCACAATGATTTATCACAAAATACTAATTATTAAAACATATTTTTCAAAATACGTTTTCCAAATAACTAGCAACCTAAAGTACCAAAGATAAACCAAAGTTACTAAGCTACTTCAAGTTCAAACAACCCTAAAAGTTTAATAACCAAAAGCAAATAAAACAAACCACCAAAGTATTAAAACATGTTCCGAATTAAAAACATAAAAGTAAATTGTTTTTCAACTACCAAAAGTACCATAACCATAAGAGCGGCAACATCAACCTTCAGGCGATGTATTGTACTCACACTTATCGCTCATCATCAGCTTCTTCTTCCTCCTGTTCATCCCCTTCTTCATCTCCAGCACTTTCAGTAACATCTGCAGCAGCACCACTAGCATCTCCAACACCACCACCACTCGGACCAGCTCCATCAGCACTATTATCTCCCCCAGTTTGGGAAGAAACCTGCTGGATAAATTCATTAGTAATTTCCTTGAGCTTAGCCCATCCTTGCACAATCTCGGCAATGGTAGCAGTTTGTTTGTGGAGAAATGCCAAAACTGTGGTCTTCGGTATTATTGGTGAAGCATTCCCCAAAAAATTGTACACATTAGCAAGAACATGAGCTGCATCTGTACCTGAAAAACTTGGAGATTTTGGAGTAACATTCGGGGTAACAGAATGAGTAACACCCTTAGCATGAACCGCTTCACTTGACCCAAATTCATTTATTTTTGACCAAGGAAGATCACCAGTGTACCTTACACTCTTAGTGTTCTTCTTAGTCAGCTGAGAATCTATAGCATAGAGATCAAGACTAGGCGTGTACTCATCCGACTCTTCAATGGGCAATTTTTGAGATTTCAAAATTTGGAAGATTAAGGAAGGGTAAGGAAACATTGTAATGTCTTTTCTTCTACCCCACGAAGCCAAATGTTTGAAGATCAATCTACCCAAGTTCACCCTTCGGTTCTTTCTTACTTATACAAGATTTCAGCTTGTTGCAATGTCACATATTGCTCGTTAGAAGTAGGAACCCAATTAAATATACAAAGCTTGTGAAGCACAGCAAAGAGTGATGTGAGACGAAAAGCAAGAAAATGAACTTTGGTTTTGGGATTCGGGTTCTGAGGCCATTCATGCACAACATTATGAGAGATAAACTTAGCAATTTCATCCTTATGAACAATAGGACCATCATCATCCAAATTTGGGTGTCCTAAAGTCTTGTTGATCAAAGAAGGGGTAATAGAAAAAATTTTGTTCCTTAAAAACACCTTTCCAAATTGATCGGACTTCTCATTATCTAGGTTGGCATGAAGGTTGGCATAGAAATTTTTGACTATAGCCTCAAAAAATTTCGAAGGATGCAAGTTAGCTTTCAAAAAATTTCTATCCTCCAAGAACTGAAATACACCATGCTTTTTGAAATCAACCTCGTCTATGTGCTTTTCTTTGAGAATTTTCGTGTCACTATGTTTCAACCAAAACTCCATATTTTCTTTTCGATAAAATTCCAATGAAAAGTAAGGTTTTGGAAAAGCAACATTCACATCTTCAAACTCTTTCTCAAGAAAATCAGTGAACTCAGAATAGGCAAACTCACTGATAGAAGACTTCGAAGCTTTAGAAACAGAGGATGTTACCTTGGGTGTTGCAGCTTTCTGGGTAACATCTTTGACAGCAGCCCACTTGCTTTTGCCTTTAATGTTTCTTTTCACAACTTCATACAAGGGCTCTTCTTCCTCAATCTCCCAATCTTCAAATGTCTCAACAGAATGGCTCTTTTCAGCATCGGCATGGAAGTCTTCATCCGAAACATGAGCCGAGGAGAGACCAAGAGAGGATTCTTCAGAAACTTCAACAGGATCGGAGGATGTGTTGGATTTAGAAGTACCTTTGTGCCTCATTGCAGTGAGCCTACTTAAGCTCCTCTTTTTGACGGGTTGTCCCGAGGGTTTGTGAGCAATGGCTTTTCTTTTGGTCTTTTTGGTTGACGGAACGGGTGGAAGAGGTGGTAATGTCACAATGGGCAAGGGTTGCGTCATTGTTGTCACCAAGGGAGGATCATCCACCGACATTGTCATTGCCGGAGACACATTGAGAGGGGTGGTCGAAGTGTCCATTAGACTTGGACCACTTGAGCCAACGCCCCGAGAGACCTCCAAAGGGGCGGATTGCTTCTTGGTAGGGGTTGCCATGGTTAGGGTTTAGGAAGGTTTAGGGATTTTGGAAGGTTTTGATTTTTGGAAGGTTTCAGAGAGAGATTGACGGTGACGGAGGAGGGGGTATTTACCGTGTAGAGAGAGAGAGAGAGAGAGAGGGATGAGGCGTTGGCTTAGAGAGAGATAGAGAGAAAAAATAGGAATTAAGTTAGGATTTAATTTGACAAGACTTATCCCACTTCCTCTAATTATCTCTAATTAACCTCCCCTATTTTTTAGCCACTAAAATATTTACTTTAAATATTTACCTAACCTCCCTAATTTCTAGCCACACAAAAAAAATAAGTACATTATTTACTCCCCCTATTTTCTAGGTCACAAAGAATAAAACAAGTACAAAACTCCTCACACAAAAATAAAAACATTCGGCCATTATTTAAAATATATTTTTTTTAATTTTTGAATTTTTAATTTTCAAATTTTTTAATTTTTAATTTTTTTTAAATATATAAAACGAAAATAAAAAATAAACTTACCAAATATGCTAAGTCCATATGGCTTTTGAAAATCAAATCCCTAAATTTTAGGACTTAGTTACTTGAGTTTGTTTACTAAAGATAAACTAAGTTTGTTAAAGACTTTTTCAAACTTTGTAAACTCTTAAATAAAAAAAGACTTTCAAAGTTTAAAAATTTAAATAACAAAACCGAAAATAAAGAAATAAAAACATAATATAGCACATACAAATATGTTAATGGCAATAATGGTAACACCTAGGATAACACATATGATAAAAAATCCTTGATAAATATATTCAGTTTCAAACACTTGAGGCATAACAAGCTTAGCCATTTTCAAACACTTTAGGCATAACAAGCTTGTAAAAATAAGAGGCATAGCTATTTATAAAAATATTTTACACTTCTTTAAACAAGAAAGCATCGTAGTAATGAGCTTCGTGCTCCGAGTCTTATTTCAAGTGCAAAGTTTAATTGATTTATGCCTTTCAAGTAGGGTACACTGTAGTAGCGAGCTCCATGTCCCTAATACTAAGCATAAATCACTTCATACATTCTCATTGGCAAGAGTGCATCGTCGCAGCGAACGCCGTGCCCCGAGCTCGAGAGAATAGTATGGTATAAGATTTGCCTCTTTGCCTTTTTATTTATACCAACATTAGTGACTTTGTCACTTTGAGCACAAAGGGAGTTTTATCAAGTGTGTTATTCAGGGTGTTATCCTACCACAACAAAAAGGTCAGCATGTGCAGCCGTGAGAACTCTCAAAGCTCAGAGAACTATAAGAATCCTTACAAAGACGTAAAAATAAAACCAAACAAGCAAAAAATATGCACTAGTATACATGTGTTACCCCAGGTGATATCAACACCCATGGTAACACCTAACAACAGAGGACATTTTTAGAGAATACAAAGACCAAGAGATCTCTTTAGACTAGAGAATCTATCATGGTCTAAGGGTTTGGTGAAAATATCAGCAAGTTGATACTTTGTATCAATATGCTCTATATTTATTATCTTTTTATCTACCATATCTCTCAAAAAATGATGACGGATGTCAATATGTTTGGTACAGGAGTATTGTACAGGATTTTTGGAAATATTAATAGCACTCAAATTATCACAGTATAAGGTCAACATAATACTATAAAGACCATAATCATTAAGCATGTGTTTTAACCAAATTAGTTGTGAACAACAACTACCAGCTGCTACATATTCTGATTTAGTTGTGGATAATGAAACACAATTTTGTTTTCTACTATACCATGATACTAAATTATTTTCCAAGTAAAAACAACCCCCACTTGTACTTTTCCTATCATCCATATCCCCTGCCCAATCCGAGTCACTAAAGCCTACTAAATTAGCATTAGTATCTTTACTATACCAAATCCATAAATCACTAGTTCCAGATACATATTTAATGATCTTTTTCACAGAATTTAGGTGAGATACTTTAGGATTGGATTGATATCTAGCACATACACACACTGTACATCAAATCAGGATGACTAGAAGTAAGGTAAAGGAGACTACCTATCATGGAATGATATAGGGTTGGATCAACATCTTCTCCCACTTGATCTTTTCCAATCTTGAGAGAAGTGCCCACAGGAATTTTTGAGCTCTTCGCACCTTCCAACCCAAAATTCTTTACCAGGTTCCTTGCATATTTGCTTTGAGAGATGAAAATCCCTTCACTTGATTGCTTAACCTGCAGGCCTAGAAAGAAGTTAAGTTCCCCCATCATGCTCATTTCAAATGTTGATGTCATAGCCTCTACAAAATCATTTAAACAAGTTTTTGATGTAGAGCCATATACTATGTCATCAACATAGATTTGAACCACGACAAGTTCTTTTCCATGTTTAAGAATGAATAAAGTCCTATCTGCTTATCCTCTAGTAAGACCATACTCTAGTAAAAAATTAGTTAACCTACCATACCATGCACGTGGAGCTTGCTTCAACCCATAAAGAGCTTTATCAAGTCTATACACATGGTCTGGTTGAAATGGATCTTCAAAGCCTTTTGGTTGTTCAACAAAAACTTCCTCATCTAAGTATCCATTTAAAAATGCTGCTTTGACGTCCATTTGAAACAATGTGATTTTAAGAAAACAAGCAATGGCCAATAAAAGTCTTATTGACTCAATTCTAGCCACAGGTGCAAAGGTTTCGTCATAGTCGATACCTTCCACTTGTGTATAGCCTTGAGCCACAAGACGAGCCTTGTTCCTAATAATGTTTCCATATTCATTGGTCTTATTTTTAAAAATCCATTTTGTCCCAATAACATTAGTGTTTGAGGGATGGGGGATTAAAGACCAAACATTGTTACGAGCAAATTGATCAAGTTCATCTTGCATTGCTTGAATCCAAAAATTATCTTTTAAAGCTTCAATCACATTTTTAGGCTCTACGGAAGAAGTAAAACAAGAGTATGTTACCTTTGAGTATGTGGTGGACATGCACACATACCTCACCATGTCACGGTCACTAATGGGATTCATACGTCTTGTTTGTACACCCTCATTCACCTCCCCAATTACTTGGGTTGTAGGATGATTCCTACTAATTCTAGGTGGAGGATCTCTTCTCACATTCTCGTGAACCTCTGTTTCAACTCCTTCTTGATCTTCATTTGCTGGACTGGAATCAGATGCTATCTGAGGTGTTATCTCATCAAGGGTAACACCCTGCTCAGTTTCTGTGTTACTATCAGTGTTAACACTCGTGGTAACACCTGTGGTAACACCTTCTGGACTGACTTCTTCCAACAGCTCCAAGGGTGTCTCTTGAACACTTTCTCCTGCAATACTTGAGTGATCATAAAAAACAATATTCATAGATTCTTGGATGGTTTTTAACCTTAGATTAAATAACCTATATGCACGACTATTTGACGCATACCAAAGAAAAATGGACTTATCACTCTTAGAGTCCAATTTTGCTAAGTAGTCCCGATCATTGAGAATGTAACACACACAACCAAAGACATGAAAATAATGAACTTTTGGTTTCCTACCACTCAAAATTTTGTATGGAGTCATGGTTGTGCCGGGTCTTAGAAAAACTCTATTGGCCGTGTGACAAGCCATATTTAGTGCCTCTGCCAAAAATCTTTTCGAAATTCTCTTTGAAAATAACATCACACAAGTCATTTCAAGTAAGGTCCTATTCTTTCTTTCAGCTACCCCATTTTGTTGAGGTGTTTTTGGAGCTGAAAATTCATGGTGTATACCTTTTCTTTCACAAAAATTTGAAAAAGAAACATTCTCAAATTCCCTCCCATGATCGGACCTAATTCGAAAAATCGAAGCACAAAACATGTTTTTTATCATAGAATGCAAGATTTTGAACTTTTCAAAAGTCTCAGATTTTTCTCTTAAAAAATAAACCCAAGTAAATCTTGAAAAATCATCAACAATGACATAAGTATATTTCTTGCCCCCAAAACTTTCTATCTCAAGTGGACCCATTAAATCCATGTGCAAGAGTTGAAAACAATGTGTCGTACCAGTGTGTTGCTCATTGTGTTGGACAACACTATGGGTAACACGAGTTTTTTTCCCTTTGAGACAATCCTCACAAACAATTTTTCGTTTAAGATCAAGACTAGGAATGCCTTGGACAGCATCTAGGTTAACAATCTTTTCTATGTTACGAAAGTGAACATGTCCCAACTTTTGATGCCACAATGTAGTGTCATCATGTTTTGCCGAATGGCATACTTGCTTGTCTTCAACAAGATAACAATTATCACTAGATCTTGTACCTGTCATCACACAATTGTTAATCTTGTCATAAACTTCACAAGTATCTTTATTAAATTTCACCTCTAAGTTGTCATCACAAAGTTGACTAATAGTAATTAAATTAGTTTCAAGTCCATCAACATGTAAGACATTCTTTAAGGTTGGAAATCCAGACACATTTAGTGTCCCTCTCCCAATGATATTACTCTTGCTCCCACCACCATACGTTACACTACCCCCATGAACCGTTTCATAGTCTTTTAAAAACAATATTGTTCCTGTCATATGACGTGAACACCCACTATCAAAGTACCAAGAACCTTCAATATTTGTTTTTAAAGCAGTGTAGACAACATCACATTTCAGATTAGCCTTTGGTTTCCACACCTTTTTTGAATTTTTACCATTCTGACTGGGTGTGTTATCCTGTGTGCTGGGCAACACCTTAGGTAACACCAAGGGACTGGACAATTTTTTCAAAACAATATGGCATTTATTTTTAAAATGTCCAGGTGTGTGACAATATTGACACACCTTCCCTTTGTCACATGGTTCTTTTGCAGAAGAATCTTTGTCAAAAAACCGTTCATTAACAAAACAATTTTCATTATCATTCATAGACAAAGTAGAAAGAATACTATTCAAAGATTCTTGAAAACCAATACCTGCTCTGAGAGGTGTACTCAAGTTCAAGATCTCATCCAATTTGGTAGATCCAGTGTTGAGCTTCTTCAAGGTGGTTTCGGCTAGAGTCAAGTTGCCTTTAACACTTTCAAGCTCGACTTCTCTCTTGGTTGCTTGAATCTCCATATCAGTCACATAGGCCTGGAGTCCTTTATTCTTCTTGGTTAAGGACTTAACCAGATTGTTCTCTTTCTTCCATTCCACGAGCAATGCCTCATAATGATCTTTTAACCCAGAAATGAGATCATCTTTGCTCTGCTCATCCTCTTGTGTACTTCCTGTATCAGGGTTAGAAGAGCTAGCTAAACAAACAACATTATTATCACATAATTCATCATACCTGTCGGGTGTGATCACAGATGTTATCTCAGACTGGATAACACCTTGGGTAACACTGTCCTTTTCCGTGTTACTTACTATGACAAACATGGTTGTTTGATCAGCTTCTTCCTCCTGAGATGGTCCTTCATCCTCATCATCACTGAGAGAGACCCATAGGTTCTTTCCTCTCTTCCTTAGAGTATTTGCACACTCATTGGAATAGTGACCCCAACCCGAGCAAGCATGACATTGAATGGATTCAATGTGTTTTGGATCAGACCTTAACTGATCTGACGATGCTCTCCTTGGGTTCGACTTTGGGTTAGACGGGAAGGTTCTCTTAGGCATCGAATCATAAACCTTGGTTTGCTTCTCCTTTGCTTTCACCTGCATTTTTTTATTGTTATACTTTCTGACCATAGAATTGTATTTTCTAGCAAGTAAAGCAACACTAGCATTCTCATCAATTTCCTCAAAAACCTCATCTTCATTTTCTTCCAAAGAGCTCGAGGTTTGAGTTTTCAAAACAACATTTTTCCCCTTAGATGCTTCACTTTGATCTAGGAGATTTAACTCAAAGTTTTTCAAAATACTCATTAAAGAATTGATATCCATAGTTGAAAGATTGTGAGCCTCTTCAATAGATGAAACTTTCATATTAAAACGCTCGGGAAGGGTTCCAATTGCTTTTGAGACAATTTGTTTGTTGGTAAAAGGTTCACCCAACAATTGACACTCATTAGCAATATCAAATAATTTTTCAAAATAAGAAGGAATAGTTTCATTTTCACCCATCCTTAATCTTTCAAATCTGCTAGTAAGACCCCTAAGCTTAGTTTCACGCACACTGCCATCACCTTCACAAAAACGTTGTAAAGTGTCCCATGCTTCTTTTGCAGTGGAACTATTTTGAATAAGTTTTAAAATATGCATATCAACCCACTCAAAATGGCATTAAGTGCCATTTCATTGAAATTAGCTTGGTTGCATCCTAGTACAATGCATATTAATTAAGGTACATGTCTTCTCATGCATAGCTAACTACAATCTTGAAATTGCTCAATAACCAAGATGATGTGGGCTTTTATCTTTTGATTTTTGAGATTGCGCCAGTGATTTACAAGTACAGTAGTTTTGGAGCTTATAGCATTAGGGTGCTTGGATGCGCTAGAAAGTTCACAATTGAGTTTGAACATAGTTTTTTTGTATTTATGGTGGTATTTTTGCTGAAGAGTAAAAAGTGAATTCTCCATGATAGGAAAAAGTATTAATGTATTGGCTTAAGGCAGGACAAGAACTGTGGGAACAGAAGTGTAAACATGAAGTAGTTCTGAAGTCTCTATGGACAAAGTGAGCAGCAGATTAATAAATCAAGTTGCTAATTATCTGGGTGATGCTCCCAGGACTAAACAGGAAAATTTTTCAATTAGATGCATAAATCTCTAGTACTTCCTCTTTCTCAATATAAGTGTCCTCTTCTTCATTTAGATTTTTTTTTTCATTTTAATACAAAAAAGGAACTTTATTAGAAGAAAGCATATACATCAGATGGGAAAAGAGTCCATAAAAAACAGAAAGAAGAAACCCATCAAGAAAGTTCTTACATGTTCTGAAATTGTCAATGGCTTCACTGGAAAGAGATGTTACCGTAGATGTTACCCAATACCTTGGATAACACACTGACGGACAGCACACACACACCAAATAAAAGAGTTTGTAAAAAATTTGTGCAGCGGAAATAAATAACACAAGATATAATTTTCTCAAGTTATATAAATATATAACTTGAGTGTGCCTAGATGGCGAAGACTTTATAATTAATATAGAAAAATTACAAAGCCAAAAGTTCCCTATTGCTAATACAATGATGATGCTCTATGGAACTAAATGAGACAAAGCACGAATCCTATCCTTAGCCAACACTCTCTTAAACACTCAGTGTTTAAGCTAGAATCACAAGGGAGGAATGATTATGCGAGCCAAAGAACTTTGTCTCTCTTGTGCTAAGGTGTGTTTGTTCGATATTTGGCATTTTGGCATACTTCAAATGAACCACACCTAGCCTATTTATAGCATTCAAATGCCTTGGAGGCTACTCCAAAATAACAGCCTTGGACCTTCAGATCGTGTGAGAGGAGTGGAGAATATTCTTGGCTTGAATTCCTCTTCATGCGTTAACTTCCCTTAAATGTAGCAACCGAATTCTTGAAGCCCAAGTCCTTGCTTCATCACCTTGTACTCTCTTGCTTTCTTGACATTGTACTCTTCAAATAATCAACAACAACTCTAAGACTTGTTCTTCCCACGTTTTTCTTCTTTATCAACAAATATGGACCAAGCAAAAGTTACTCGTAAATCTCCCATTTACGTGTAACTCCTTCACCAACTTCTTCCTTGTTTCTAGTAATTAATCCAGCCATATATTAACCTGAAATATAGACCAACAAACACATATATCTTGCAAATAATATTAGACATTAGGATATAAATTAATATGGAAAGAATTATTGAATTACAAATCATTTCAGTTCGGGTAACACCCAACTGCCAGTGATAGCACCTGTGGTAACACCCACAGTTTGTACTAACATGTTCGTTGTTTGCAAGGCTCTTTATTTTGGTAGAACCAGAACTAGTACCTTTTATTTTTCACCCTTTACGGAGAACTAAAGCTGTTGAAGTAAAAGGGGAAGAGTTAAGTACTTCCTTAAAGACCATTCTTAGTCAAAAGGGGACATTTATTTGGGGACCGAAGGAGTACATACTTTTTCATTGTTAGAAACTCCATTTCCTCACCATGGGCATAATGATATTGATTGGGTTTGCAATGTTGAATTGTCAAATCAAGTTGACTGTTCTGTTTTCATCAGTGCTTGAATGCATGCGGCATGATTTTGATATACTACCTCCGTCCCAAAATGAAGCTATTTATGAATCTAAAGCAAGACATAAAGGTGAATATCGCAATATACTTGGTAAGCGAGCTGTAATGATATGGTATCCGTCTGTTATCCTAATAAGTGGATCATTTTTTACCGTTTTAATTATAGTTGATATTTAAATGAATCCTAATAAAATGTCTCAAGTTCATGAAGAAAGCTTCATAATATTTCCATTTGTTAGTATTACTGTTGGTCCCGTCTGCAATATGCTTTGTGCTTAACCCCCCCCCCCCACACACAACGAAAAACTAGCCATTATGCATTACGAGCTTCAATTTATCAATGGAAGCTGGATATTATGCTCCTTCAACTACCTAATGTGAATGTCAAAATCTATAGTCTATTACTCAAAATACCAGTATTTAGTTATGTTCAACTCTATGTTGCATTGTCAAGTCAAACTAATTGTGCTGGATTGAAGATTTTAACGTGTGATGTAGAAGTGAAGCTAACAAGTCAAAACTAATGTTGTGTACATGAAAAAATTTCAAAATTTATAATATTACTTCATTAACGTTATTGTCAGTTTATGAAAATTATTTTCTTAACCGTTATTATTTTTATCTTCATTTATAATTTTATGGATAGAAAATTTCTTAAAATCGCCACTTTCTTTAAAATAGTTTTTTGCTCGTGGGTTAACGCACGGGTGTAGCACTAGTTGGAACATAATTGGCCACAAGTGGGTTGTAGATGCCTTCACATATTCCACACCTTACTAGAAACCTCACCCCCTCCCTCCTTATAAATATAATGTTTCCTTCATTTTTGTCCAGGTTTCTTTGTATTTGCATTTAGAGAGGGAAATTGCTTTGAGAAAGAACAATGCCTCCACTCTGCAGGTTAATCGAGAGCTTGATCCAATTAGGATGGACTGGGGGATGAAAGTAATAGCCACTCGGGCTAATTGCCTACACGTTGCAGATGACGTTACTAACGTCTACAACATGGAAGTAGTATTCCTTGATGCTGAGGTTGATTCGCAGTTGTTACATTTATAATTTTTTTTAAATGTGTTTTCTTCAACATTTGAAGTAAATTTGTTACTGATTTTTTTTGCAGGGAGCTCGGATTCATGCATCCTTTTAGCGTTCTATGATTCCAAAGTATTCTGCTATGATGAAAGAGGATCATATCTATGTTGTGAACAAATTTGTCATTGCTGAGAACAACATGAGGCTGAGGATTATAAGATCATATTTACAGTCAAAACAATGGTTACTGAGGTCTTTGATCAACAATTTCCACACAATATGTTTGATTTTTGCATGTACCATGATCTCATTGTCAGGAAGAATGTTGATGATGACCTACTTATTGGTATGGGACAAAAACATTTTCTGGTATATATTTCATACTGAACTACTCATTTTTTTCAATTTCTTTTAACACTTTAAATTATATTTTGTAGATATCAATTGGAGGGCGATCAAAGCAAAACCGTAAAGTTCAAGGCCATGAGGCTAGCATGCATGCTTGACATTACTCTACAGAATCTTCAATAAGTTGGTATCTATGTACAAACAAAAATGTTGTGAAATAAATATTTTTCAAAAGTAATATAATAAGACTGGATTTAAATGTAGAGGGACTACTATTGCATGCACAATATGGGGGGCCTATGTTGTTGAGTTGGTCAATTACGTTGATGGAAGTGACAAAGCTATTGTAATTATCATGAAATTGTGCCGTGTAAGGACCTATAGAGGGGAGTTTCATATATCTAACACATTTCATGTCTCTAAGGTCATTTTCAACATCAATGTCAAAGAAATTGTTGATTTTCATAATGGGTAAATATTTTCTAAATAATTTCTATCTAAGTAGCTATATTGCAAAATTGCTTAATTGCCGCAGATGACAATACTTTTCTACTTAATTTTTCTTCTTACTCTCCTCCCCTTTTTATTTTCTTTATTAGGTTGGTTTTAGAAGGCAGGCTTTCCACTCCTGTTTGCTCTGTGCCCTTACCATATGTTTTGGGTATCGATGATGATTTGGAGATGTCTAAGGAGCGAAATGTAACTTTGGATCCCCTCATAAGGCTGCACGAGGTGATTACTCAACTACTAAACATACAAACTTATGTAAGAAGGGAGACCTAACAAGATATTGACATATATCCAGATTGGTCATTTATGGGTTTACTGCAAGATCGTGGCAATAGAGCCTATATTTGATTTAACGCATGCAAGAAATTGTTAGAACATGGTTTAATTAATATGTGTTATTTAATTCCATTTGTTATAATCATTTAATAATGTTAAAGTATAGAAAAAATGTGTAGAATTCCATTAGGTGTAAGTACCATTAAATGATGGGCATAATGGTAACTTCACACCATCATCTTTATGGAAGGGTGTAGTCCCTAAATGAAGTGCCCCTTATCTATCTATATAAAGGCTATCCATCAGCCATTTAGAGACACTTAACATCATTTACAATTCATTCAAAACATTCTTCATTCATCTAAGAAGAACAAGTGTGGGCAATATCATTTAGAAGTACTATCTCCCTACTGTCTTCTTTCATTCAAGAACAAGATCAAGAACACAATCATGGAATCACAAGGTACACGCTTTCGTCGTCTTCTTCTTCTTCTCTTCTTAATCTAGTTATGAGTTGGTTCATGGTTAATGGATCATTCATGTTCCAACAATTGGTATCAGAGCCTACTCATATACTAGATTGAGTTTGAAATTCTTATAAAGCCTTATGCTTTAATTCTTGTATGATTTCATTTAATTTTTGTTCTTGTTCATGAAACTTATCTTGTCCAAGAGTATTATATTCATAAAACTTCATTCTATTTCTGATTTTGGTTTACTCAAAGGCTTTCAATTCATAATGTAAGATTATCCCATTTTTGAACATAGCCACCATCCTTGGATGCGTTGTGAGTTTGTTCATATGCATAGCCACGCATTTAAAAATGTGATGTGAGTATGCGGATCTACTTGCTTTAGTTGAATATTGATTCACCATTAAATTAAGAATTGATAGTCTAATTGGGTGTTATGGCTCGTTATCCTGGAGTCAACTTGCCATATCACCAAGTTTCTCCAACTTGTTATAATGAATCTCGTTTTGTTCCAGCAATAGCTAGTGTGGAGATCCCAAAGAAATTTTCAGTCCCTCATATGAAGAAGTATGATGGGAGTGCGGCCGCAGAGCATGTATTGCTGTATCAGGAATCAACGGATATCATAAGTATCCCCCCTATTTTTAAAGAAGCATGTTTTTGCAGGGGCTTTGGCTCAACCTTGTCAGGACCGGCCTTAAAATGGCTAACAGGGCTTCCTCTAAACTCTATTTCTTCTTATGCTCAACTTGTCAATATGTTCATTAATCAATTTTCATGCAATAGGGCATTTGACAAGTTGACTAGTGATCTTTATAGAATTGTGCAACAGCCTAACGAAAATCTTAAAGAATATTTGCACAGGTTTAACAAGGAGGCAGTGACTATACCCAACTTGGATGTATCCACCGCTACGGAAGCATTCCGTATAGGCTTGAAGAAAAGCTCATTGTTCTATAACGAGTTGGTGATGACCCCTGCAAAACAACTTGAAGAAATCAGAACCAGGGCCTTGCCTTTCATCAGATTGGAGGAAGACAGCTTGGCGATGGGGAAGTCAACTGAGAGGACTCCTACTCCTCTATTTGAGCCTTCGACGTAAAATCGGATTCCCATCACTATAAGTCCAACAGGCAAACCCCTGTTAAATCCGAATCTTCTAGAATTCATGTTGTAGATGATGATCAAGAGGGAGATGATAATGATTATCCAAAAATTTGAATCTTGCTTTTACGTGGACATTGCAGAATCCCGTGCGCCATGGGAAATCTTGGAGATAAAGCAAGGTGGCCCAAGAAGAACGACCAGTCAACAACTTGGAAGGACAAGTCCAAGTGGTGCGCATTTCATGAGGATTTTGGGCATACCACCGAGAATTGTTTTGCCTTGAGGAAGGAAATTGCTCATTTATTGTCCAAGGGTCTTCTTAAGGATTTGTTGGGCAAGAAGAGGATCAGAAGTGAGTCTAAAGAGCCTGATTCAGGGGAGCAGTCCAAACCCGAGAAAGTTGCATCGCCCCCAGCCACCAAGGTAGTAAATGTCATTTCAGGTGGATCTCATATTTGTGGAACAACTTACTCTGCAGCAAAACGTCATGCCAAAAGTTCTAAGGAGGATCAATCAGAATTGCCTTCAAGGCGTCGTGACTTCACAGATGGTCATATTATTTCCTTTGAAGATGAAAATAAGGACAACACGTTGGATCCTCATCACGATGGTCTAGTTGTTCAAGTGCAGATCGCCAATTGTGTGGTCAAGAGAATTCTGATTGATGGCGGGAGCTCAGTCAACATAATCTTCACTCATGCTCTTGAAGATATGGGTATTCCTTTGTCTGAAGTTGTGAAGAATTCATCCGTGCCGGGTAGGGTTCGGTGGTGAGATAAAGCAAACAATGGGGAAATTAAGTTGCCTATCTATTTGGAGGGTATGAATGCTATGGAAAGGTTCTGTGTGATCGAATGCTCTTCCTCGTACAATGTCATTTTGGGAAGACCTTGGATACACAACATGAAGGCCGTGCCGTCAACTTATCACCAGTGCATCAAGTTTCCAACACCTTGGGGCGTGGCCAAGTTGAGGGGAAACCAACAAGTCTCCAAAGAATGCTACAAGGTCAACATGAAAGCAAGTTCAGCCCCTCGGCAAGCATAGCAATTAAAGAAAAAGGCCCTGGATGTTCTTGAAGCAGTAGAGCATGAGACGAAGAGCGTGCCTGTTGATGCATCGAATCCTGAGGCCCAAGTGCATGTTGGGGTAGACCTCCCATCCGAAATTGAAGAGGAGCTGATTGAGTTCTTGAAAAGTCAGAAATGTTGTTTTGCATGGAAGCACGAGGACATGACAGGAATAAGCAAGGACATCATTACTCACAAGTTGATAATAGATCCCACCATCCGACCTGTCCACCAGAAAAGAAGAAAGTTTGCCCAGGAGCGGAACCAGATCATAAAGGATGAAGTTGAGAGGCTTTTGAAGTCCAAGATGATCAGGGAAGTTCAATATCCAAGGTGGTTAGCTAATGTTGTGGTGGTAGAGAAGAGGAATGGCAAGTGGCGAGTGTGCGTGGACTTCACAGACTTGAACAAAGCCTGTCCGAAAGACCCATTCCCTCTTCCTCATATTGATTCTCTAGTTGATGAGACAGCTGGCCATGATATCTTGACGTTCATGGATGCGTCTTCAGGGTATCAACAAATTCAAATGGAGCCCTCGGACCAAGAAGATACGGCATTCATGACTCCGGAAGGTATATATTGTTATATTTCTATGCCATTTGGTCTTAAAAATGCAGGGGCAACTTATCAGAGGCTGGTGAACAAGATGTTCAAAGATCAACTTGGCAAGACGATGGAAGTCTACATAGATGATATGGTGGTAAAGTCCAAGCATATTGAAGATCATGTAGAGCATCTTGCTGAGGTGTTCAACATCTTGAAAGCTTTCAACATGAAGCTCAATCAAGCAAAGTGCAACTTTGGTGTTGGAGCAGGTAAATTCTTGGGATATATGATGACCAAAAGGGGAATTGAAGCCAGTCCCGAGCAGATCAAAGCCATTCTCAACTTGGAATCTCCCAAGAATATCAAAGTCGTCCAAAGGTTAACAGGTAGAGTAGCTGCTTTGAATAGATTTATATCTAAATCATCTGATAAGTGCAGGTTATTCTATGAAGTATTAAGAAAGAATAAACTCTTTCAATGGACTGACCAACATGAGGCAGCTTTTAAGCAACTTAAAGAATATTTGGTGATGTCACCCCTACTTGCCAAACCAGAGCATGGTGAGCACCTTTATTTATATTTGGCTGTATCTGCAAATGCTGTTAGTGCAGTATTGGTGAAGGAAATCCAAGGTGAACAGCATCCTGTTTACTATGTAAGTAAGTCTCTATTAGACGCTGAAACAAGGTACTCTCATCTTGAAAAATTAATATTAGCCTTAACTACTGCTGCTACAAAACTGCGTCATTATTTCGAAACACATTCTATAACTGTTAGAACTAATTACCTATAAGGAATGTGTTGAGAACTCCAGAGATGTCGGGCAGATTGGCCAAGTGGTCGGTCAAGTTGAGCACCTATGATATTTCGTATGAGCCAAGAACAGCCATCAAATCTCAGGCCCTAACCGATTTCGTAGCTGACTTCAGTCCAAGTTTGCAACCCGAGGTGGAGCTGGAAGTGCAACAACTTGAAGGTAAAACTATTCCTAGATTTTGGACACTGTTTACAGATGGAGCTTCAAATTCCAAAGGAATTAGCTTGGGAATAGTCCTAAAATCCCCTCAAGGTGATATCATACCTCAAGCTGTATCTTGTGAATTCAGTGCAACAAATAATGAAGCTGAGTATGAAGCTTTAATCATGGGTTTAACTACAGCTTTAAGTTTAAATATTACACATATAAATGTATTTGTTGACTCTCAATTGCTAGCTAACCATTTTAATGGCAGTTATATGGAGAAGCATTCCAAGATGACTCTGTATCTCCAACATGTTAAGGCTTTAGCTTCAAAATTCCTATCATTCTCTTTGGAACAGGTCCCTAGAGAGGAGAACACAGAAGCGGACGCCTTGGCCAACTTGGGTTCAACTTACAAATCAATGTTGCATACTAGTATCCCCATTATTTATGTTAAGTACCCGGTAATAGACCAAGTTGAGGAAACTCAAGTGGTTACTCAACCTACTGGGGCACAAGATGCTAAACCTTCTTGGACCCAACCTGTAATTGAGTTCCTTCAACTTGGAACTATTCCACCAGATATTAAGAATGTTAGATCTTTTAAGATTCGTACTTCAACTTTCGTTTTGATAGATAATGTGCTATTCAAGAAGTCTTTTGCAGGACACTATTTGAGATGTGTCGATAATGAGCAAGTCGAACAGGTGCTAAAAGAAATCCATGAAGGAATATGTGGGAATCATTCTGGCGGAAAGGCGTTAGCGTCAAAGGCCCTCAAGACAGGATATTATTGGCCAACCATGCGTCAGGATGCCATGAGCTATGTACAGAAATGTGATGCCTGCCAAAGACACAGCAACATCTTGCATCAACCTGCTGAGCCTCTACACCCTATTGTTTCATCTTGGCCTTTCATGCAGTGGGGCATGGACATTGTGGGCAAGTTGCCTAAGGCTCCCGGAGGCAAAGTGTTCATGTTGGCATTAACCGATTATTTCTCAAAATGGATCGAGGCAGAGGCTTACGTACAGGTAAGAGATAAGGAGGTAATCTCATTTCTAAAGAAAAACATAATTAGCAGGTTTGGCATGCCATCAGAGATTATATGTGACAACGGGTCACAATTCATAAGTAAGAAGACCAGAGATTTTTGTACTCGCTGGGGCATCAAGTTGATCATGTCTACACCTATCCACCCCCAAGCCAATGGTCAAGCTGAGTCAAGCAACAAGTTGATCATCAATAACTTGAAGAAGCATCTAGATCAAAAGAAGGGAAAGTGGGCTGAAGAGTTACCACTTGTACTTTGGGCAGATAGGACCACTACAAAAGGAGCCACAGGTAGAACTCCATATTCTTTGGTGTATGGAGCGGAAGCTGTAATTCCAGTCGAGGTGACAATCCCAACAGCAAGGTATGGCTTATTAACTCAAGATGAAAATAATCTCTTGCTAACCCAAGATTTAGATACTATTGATGAGATCAGGGATTTAGCCAAGATAAGGATGGCAGCTTATCAACAAAGAATTGCGAGGTCTTACAACAAAAATGTCAGAGTCAGGAGGTTCCAGGTTGGTGACTTAGTTTTGAGAAAAGTATTTCAAAATACAAGAGAATTGAATGCAGGTAAGTTAGCTCCCAAGTGGGAAGGACCATATCTCATCGATGCTGAAGCTGGCAAAGGTGCATATTGGTTATCAACCCCAAGTGGAGACAAAATCCCTAGAAGTTGGAACGCCATCCACTTAAAACTTTATTTTATGTAAGTCCAGTTATTTACAACCAGACTTCTCAGGTACGATTTATTTTTAGTTGTCAAGTTCATTCATATATTTCAAACGGATACCTCTATCAAAGGTACAATTTACATATGGTTAAAAGATATTCATCTTTTCTTACGAATTAAGGTTTTGACACCTTCGCCTGGGCGCACGATTTCACACTTATACAAGTTGTGAACTATTGGTTGTAACATTGTCATGTTACCTACGGCATATAACATCAACATGTTATCAAATGAACAAGCAAGTATTGTTGAAAACCCCAAAATACTTCTTTAAAAACCTTAAAAGTGTTTTCAAAAAATTTTTTGCAACTAGAGGACGAGTTGGGTAAGCCAACCAATCCCTAAAAACATAAGAAAGCTTGGAGTACTAGCCCAACCTAGTACCCCCAAATAAATTGTTTTGGGCTCTTATGAGCCATTACATACCAAAATAAATTTGTCTTGGGGACAGACCCCCCATTTTTCGTACATACCTGCAGAGGTATGGCAAATAAAAGATAAAAGGAAATTGTTTTTGTTCTCCCATCCAAAACACTCAAAAAAGTTTCAAATTGTTTTTAAACTTTGTGGCCTGCTGCCGCCGGTGGTACTGCTGAGTCCTTCCCATGATCATTATCTTCGACTTGAGCTACCACTATGGTACTCAGAGCCTTATCAGTGTCATCAATCAAAGTTTCGAGAGCCATCGAGTTTACCTCCTCTGCATCCGCTGGCTCTCCCATGTGGTCTTCTAAAACCCTTCTCTCCTCCTCCAAGTTCCAAGTGGAAGCCTGTCCATTTTTTTATTCCTCCATCATCTGAATTCTGGACTCTAGCAATGTCTTTGTAGCATTGAATTTGAATTCCCCTCTCGCGGCCTCAAGCTCCTTCATGTGAGCTTCGTTCTCAGCACGGATAGCTTCCACTTCCTTCCCCAACTTCTCAAAATCCTTCTTCAAATTATCCACTTCACCAACGTACTTGTCCGCTTCCTTCTTCAAACTCTTTACTTCTTCAGCACTTTTTGCAGCTGATGGATGTGATTTTACCCATCCAAAAGATATATTTCCTAGCTTATTTGATGCTCGAAATCTTGAGAATTTAATGTATTTTCTAGTGTTTTGAAAGTACAGGGGTTGAAGTGCAACAATGTTAAAAACGGAGGATTGGAGCGTACTTTGGAAGTTTTTGGATCAAATTGCAATTTTGGAAAATTTGGGACTAAACGGAAATTACGAAGTTCAAGGACCAAACCATAAATATTGAAAATTCAGGGACTAAATTGGAAATATGGAATTTTTGGACGAATTTGATTTATAAAAATTCATGGGTTAAAATGAAAAATAAAATCTTAAAGAGCGAAGTGCAAAAGGATTTTTTATAGTGGCTAAAGTGCGACTGCAAAATGGCGAGACGAACCGAATACTAAATAAATACAAAAATGCTACAAAATGGCATGGCTGGAAGTGGTCGAGCAAATGCTGGCCATGGCCGAGGGATTGAAGGAGAATGGGCCTTGCTTGGGGCTGCTTGAAGATGCATTTGGGGCCAACTTCTAGGTGCTTGGGGCCAAGGAGAAGCAACATGGGCCGGCAAATGCAACAAGATGGGCCATTCAGGCAGGTGCACACCTAGTCCCATTGGGCGCACGCCCAAAACAGCCAGATTGAAAGCAGGTGCGCACCCAGTGCCAGTAGGTGCGCACCTAGTGTGGACGGACAGATTAGGCTTGTTTCCTTATTTTGGATGGATTCTAAAGATTTTCCACCAGATTTTTCTCCCTAATCTCCTAGTATGAATAGAGAACACTTTAGAGGGCGGATTTCCTATTTTGACTAGGATTTTGACCCTAATTTGTTTCCAAAAAGGATTTTCACCTCCCTCCTCCTATATAAACAACCCTAGACTAGTTTTTGATCATATTTTATCTTTTATTTTTTTGATCTTTTGATTTTTCTCTTAAACATATTACAATTCCTTTGTACAAGATTGAAGGTTTTAATTCAAGGTTTGAGGTATTTATTTTAATGGCCCTTCGAGGCTAAATTCTTTAGTTTGCGGATTGGTAGTAACACATATTTGATCTTTATGCTAAGGTTTTAATTCTTCCCATCTCTTTTTCGTTCTTGTTCTTCCCAACATTCTTAACCATTGTTCTTGAGATCAATTGTGTTGACCTAGCGGAATACCTTTGACCTCTTGAATTTATTTGGATATGAATTATTGCACTTGCGTGGATGATTTGTAATTTGACCATTGTTGAGAAGAATAGATTCAATTGAGGACCTAGCAGAAATCAAATGAATCTAGGTTCCATTGTTCTTAAGCTTTTAATTGAATTCTTGAATGTTTATATTGACCTAGCGGAATATATAAACAAGATAGAATTAGGAGGGATTTAATGTTCTTATTGACCTAGCGGAATATATGGACATCTTAATCCTATAATTTTGTGAACGAATCCAAGAATGAGATTGAGTTATTTATTTACATGATTTAAATAGCATAAAGTGATAATATGTTGTGAATCCAATCCGTGGACTATTTCATAATCTTTGAATTATTTCCTTGTTTTGTTATTTTATTTGCTTAATTAGTTTTTGTCTTTAGTTTTAATAAAATCAATCAAACCAAAAACCCCCTTTTGTTTCTTGTCACACTAATTAAATCAATTTGTTCAACACTAAAATCTCTGTGGATTCGACCCTTGCTTGTGAATACTACTACAACGGTAGCTAGTACACTTGCTAGGTATTTTATTACAAGTGGATTTTTATCCATCAAGTTTTTGGCGCCGTTGCCGGGGATTTGTTGTGATTTGAACAAGTTTGTTTAATCGGTGTATGCTTGGTCGGCGTTCCTTGAATCCTACATTGGATCCATTGAACAACGACATTGATAGGTTAGGTTGGTGTTTGAAAGAACTTGAATTAAAAGAGGGCAATCCCCTCGAAAGTGACCTAAATCCTTCTACCACCGGGGTAGAAGAGGAAGAAGACGCGATGGCAATCCCACCGGCTCAAACCATGCAAGACATTTGTCGTCCTAGAGTCGATGCCTCCATATCTTGTATTGTGTTATCGGAGGAGGCAAAGAACTTTGAAGTCAAGGGTCAATATTTTAACATGTTGCCCATGTATCAAGGCCTACCGGCCGAAGACCCTTTGACTTTCTTGCGTGAGTATATGATGATAGTATCTCACTTTCCGGGCAAAATAGGTGTAACCGATGAGCAAATTAGATTAAAGTGCTTCCCCTACACTTTGAAAGGGGCAGCCAAGACTTGGTTTATGATGTTACCACCTAGAAGTATAAGCACGTGGGATCAATTTCATGATGTGTTTTTACAAAAATATTATCCCCATCCCACGTTAGCTAATATGAGGCAAAAGATCATTGGATTTGCCCAAGAAATAGGTGAGCCGTTTCATGAGGCTTGGGACCGATTTAAAATGATGTTAGTGCAATGTCCCCATCACAATTTTCCTTTGCCCTTGCTTAATCAAACTTTTTATGACGGCTTGAATCATGTTAATCAAGCCATGGTTGACAATGCGGCGGGGGGCACTCTAGGAGCCAAAACTCCCCAAGAGACTCATGATTTATTTGAGATGTTGGGTGCTAACTCCCAACAAAAGAGTACAAGGGGTAAGGCTAGGGGAGTACATGAGTTAGAGGGTAATGATAATTTGGCTAAACAAGTATCACAATTAATTGCCATGTTTAATGCTAAAGGCACCTCTCTTGGTGCTAATGTTGTGCAAGATGCTTGTTCTATTTGGGGTCTCCTCACTCATGCTACTAACTTTTGTCCTAGTGGTGCGCAGTTTATTTCTAATGATGAGCAGGTACATGCACTCAATGGATTCAACCCAAGGCCTCCACAAAATAATCCATATAGCAACACTTACAATCCGGGGTGGAGGAATCACCCTAATTTTTCATGGGGAGGAAATCAAGGAATTCAAAACAAACCCCTACACACTCCACCACCCCAAGAGCAATGTGAGACTAGGAAAGAGCCTTGGGAAGAGGCATTGGAAAGAATGAGGTTGGAGCAACAACAAGAATCAAGGCAACATAGTGCCGCCATCAAAAAGCTTGAAACTCAAATAGGGCAACTTGCGGAAGCCCTTCAAGGTCACAAGCCTGGAACGTTTCCGAGCCAAGGACATCAAGCAATGGCCATATCCACACTACGGAATGGCGAAGTGGTAAATCAAGAGGTTTGTTCTCCTTCTTCTTCTTCTCCCCCTCCTCCTCCTCCTATTTCTAATGAAGATGCGGAAAAGAGTACATGTGGATTGGGGGAAAAATCCAAAGACACTTATATACCCCCCAAGCCATATGTACCACCGGTGCCCTTTCCCGGTCGATTGATGAGACATAAGTTAGAGCATCAAATGCAAGAATTGATGGAGATGTTCTCCAAAGTTAGCATAAATCTCCCACTGCTTAATGTGATTAAAAATATTCCGGCCTATGCAAAATTTTTCAAAGAATTAAACTCCAAAAAGTATAGGTATGGAAAGAATGAGATGTTGATCATGGGAGAGAGTGCTAGTGCCATAGTCCGACAAGACCTCCCACCTAAGCTAAAGGATCCCGGAAGTTTCACAATCTCTATTACTATTGGGGATTCTAGTGAGGTGAAGGCGATGTTAGACCTTGGTGCTAGCATCAATTTATTACCATACTCCACATACTTGCAATTGGGCTTGTCCGAGTTGAAGCCCACCACAATGGCCCTCTATTTAGCGGACCGTTCTATTAGGAGACCAATGGGCATTGTGGAGGATGTATTGGTTCAAGTGGTCCCGTTGACTTTGTGGTTATGGATATGGTTAGTGGAGGAAGTACGAGTAGAGACCCTATTATTTTGCTAGGACGTCCCTTCATGGCCACAACTAACACAATAATAAATGTGGGGAATGGGAAATTGTAACGACCCTAACCCTAGGCACTAATTTTAATATCATATTGTGTGCCTTTAATATTATTGTTATTATTATATGTCCATTTTTATATACTTGATTTCATATGTTAGGATAAATGATAGGGTAATAAATTAATGTTCTAGGAAAGATATAAAAATAGAAATAAATAAAGCATTGGGAAAATATAATGATAGGAAATGAATAAATAGTAGAGGGAGGTTAAAATGGGTAGATAAATGATTTTTGGGTTGGATTTAATTATTAAGGTGAAAGCCTTAGTTTGAGTAGGGAGAAAGGGGGGGCCATTTTCTTTTCTCCAAATTCCCTCCTTCTTGGCTCAATAGTCAACACCCCCATAACCTCCCCATACTTCCCTTCACTTTTTCCCCTACTCCCTCTTATCTCCTCCCACACTCTTTTTCCTCCTCATCTTTCTTCATTCTTCCTCTTACACTTTCTCCATGGAAGCATTGTGAAAGCCTTCCAATTCAAGAGCTCCTACCAAGATTCAATTCTCAACCAAATTCAAATCTAAGTGTCCTTTGGTGAGTAGTTCATCTCAAGGAATTGATCAAGCCTAGGAAATCATCATTTTCTCTTGCATTGGCAAAGGTGAGTTATTATGACTTTCCCTTCATTAAATGTTCATGAACTATTGGATGTTGTTATTGTTATTATATTGTTGGTTGAGTGTTGGGAACCTTTCTTGGTGTAGAGAAATGTTTAATGACCTAGATGTAAGGTTTAGGTATATGGAAGTTGACAAAGAAGCAAGAGAATGGTTTAAATGGGAATAGAAAGGTTAAAGATGAAATGGGTAGTTTAATGAGTAAAACAACCAAGAATTAAAAAGATTAAAGCTATCTTATGTGATTAGGAATGCTTAAGTATGATATTGGTGATGTTAGGCAACCTCTTTATGTTCACAATTTAGAGAAAGCTTGGGGTGGATTTTTGGATTTTCTTGAAATAGGGAATTAGAGTTGCTGCTGTGTATTGGGAGCAGGGGCTCCCCCCTTTTGGGAGCGGGCGCTCCCTCCTTCCAGAAACTTGTGTCAAACTTGGCTACTTTGGGAGCAGGTGCTCCCTTTTATTGGGAGCGGGCGCTCCCCCATGGCAGCAACTGAATACAGAATTTGGTGTCTTGGGAGCCGGTGCTCCCTCTTTTTGGGAGCTGGTGCTCCCCAAAGAGAAATTTTTCTCCACTTTCCTTTCTCGCCGATTTCTCCCAACGACTTCTTAGCTTGATCCCTAACCATGATAAGGTAGTAGAATCTAACCTCCCTGATACAAATTAATCCTTTTAACCTAGGTTAAAGTAAAATATTTGGGCCACTTAATGACACCTTAAATGGGTTTAAATGGAACTACGGAAGCAGTTTAAATCCGACTCAGAAATCATTTGGCAATCTTGTTTGACCACTTATCAAATGTGACTTCCACTTGGTAAATTGAGCGTGGACCTTCATAGAGGCCATGTATTGTTGTATATTGATTTTGTAGGGTTGGTTAATGATACCTTATTACATTACTTGATTCCATATTCATTGATAGTTATATGCATAGTGTATTAATTAAATGTTGCACTATGATGTTGGTTGAGCATGAGTATATTTTACCATGTTGCTATGTTGTTTATTCCCTTTGTGGATTTATTCAAGTATCTATTATGTGCTTGATAATGTGTGAGTCAGCTGACATTGGGGGTATAACATAATACGATCAATTATGGAAGTGTGACCTAATGTGATCGGATTATGTTATATACGTGGCCGTCCCCTCCTGTGGCCAGGATGGGGTATAGCATCCGTATTGAGCCAAAAGCCTTACGAGTTGCTACTGTCTTATTTGGTTCCCCGAAAACGGGTCTTATAAGACGTGAGTATTGCTTAAGCGGCTCACTCGTAAGATTGGAGTATGATTATACCCCATGTTGTACGACTACGGTTCCGCCGGGAAAAGGTAAACCAAGGTAATGGAATGTGTTTATAGCTTTCCCAAGGTGTTATGTGCGACTTGTTATATGTTGCATTTATTTGGCATATTGCTGCATTCATAATAGCTTGCTGAGATTTATTCTCACCCCTCTCCCTTTAATGTTTTTAGATCCCGAGACAGGAGGACCGGCCAAGTAAGGACGGAAAGGAGTTTGGAAGTGAGCTTTTGGGTATTGTCGGGGTATGTTAGGTTGGCGTAGAAAATATTTTGTTATAATTCCTTTTGGGAGTTTGTAATTATAAACTTTATTTTTCTACGTTAAAACCAATATCTTTTGTAACTAAACAGGTGAATGTTTCAAAGTTGGTCAACTCCTCCTTCCAAGTGGAGAGGAGTGGAGTTATTTTGAAATGAACATGTTAATGATGTTTTTAGTTGGAAGTTTAATTAAAAGTTTAAAAGTTTAGTGATATTTGGGTTAGTTTGAGGACGCTCCAACTCGGGACACGTGTAGGTTCCGGGTCGGGGTCCTCACAGTTGGTATCAGAGCTCGGTTAGAGTTCTCGGGTAGAGTCTAGCTGAGTGAGAGTGTGTGATAACTGACGTCGAGTGTTTAATGCAGGAGTTTGTACTAATGGCGGGTAATGATGGAGATCAGGATCGGGCTTTGGGTAATGTTGGTAATCCGAATGCCGAGATGATGGATATGTTCGGGTGTTTCTTCGAATATGGCGGCTCGTAATAATGGCAGGGACAAGAACATCTAGAAGGTAGACAAGGGCACCATGGTTTAGAGAAGTTTGTGAAGATGTCTCCTCCTAGCTTCAACGGAGATCCGGATCCGGTGAAGGCGGAGAGATGGCTTGAGGCGATGAACAAGATTTTCTTGGCTATGGAGAGTTCGGATGCGGAAAAGGTGAGATGTGCCGTATTCAAGTTAGAGGGACCCGCAGAGCACTGGTGGCAGGTAGTAAAGGATGGATGGGACCGGGATTTGACACCGCAGACTTGGGAGAATTTCACACGTAAGTTCCGGGATCATTTCGTGCCAATGGTTACTAGAGACAAGAAGGAGGTTGAATTTCTGAAATTGGAGCAAGGGACCATGTCGATAGCACAGTATTCAGCAAAGTTTACGGAGTTAGCCAGATATTGTCCTCACTTGGTACCGGATGAAGAGAGGCGTATCTACCGGTTTGTGAAAGGTTTAAGGGTGGAGTTCCGAAAGCAGCTTTTGACTCGTGACTTCGCCAACTTTCAAGCGGCTGTGAACATGGCGTACCGGATTGAGAATGATATAGAGGAGCATCGTGGTAAAAATGAAGGTGGGAACAGAAACAGATTCCAAGGTCAAGGTTCGGGACAGAACAGAGGGCAACCAAGGACATTCACTCCGGGAGCGAATAGAGGAGGAAACGTAGCGGCTCCGGCAAATCGTTCGACTTCCGGTCAGTTTGGAGCAACGTGTGGTTATTGCAAGAGGCAAGGGCATTCGGAGGACAAGTGTTGGAGCAAGCAAGGCAAGTGTTTGGAATGTGGGTCGATCGGTCATTTTCGAAGGAATTGTCCTAAGTGGCAGAGTAAGCAAGCTTCGGGTAGTGGTCAAGGGGGACAAGGTAGTGGTGTGAAAAGGGATGTCGACGGGAAACCCAAGGATAGAGTCCAAGGTCGAGTGTTTGCTTTGGGTCGAGGAGAGGTCGATCCTAATGCCGTCATTAGAGGTATAGTTCCTGTCTCAGGAGTTAAGGCCCGCATTCTTATAGATCCCGGGTCTTCCCATTCATTTGTGGCATCTCATTTTGCATTCTCATTGCACATTTTGCCTGAATCTATGCCTTATGTGTTGGAGGTCTCTACTCCTATGGGAGAGTGCCTTGCATCTTCTTTAATATATCGTGGTTGTGATGTGACTATATGTGGGCATGTATTGCCGGTGGATTTGGTCGAGTTACCAATCCGTGATTTTGATGTGATCCTTGGGATGGATTGGTTGAGTCAGTGCCATGCTTTGGTAGGCTGTCGTAGGAAGCGAGTCTCATTTGCTATGCCCGATGTGCCTACTTTTATATTTGATGCCGATAAATCTATGTTCGGTTTACATGTTATTTCGCCTTAAAAGCTAGAAAGATGCTATCTAAGGGGTGTGCGGGTTACTTAGCTTATGTGGTAGATTCCAATAAGAAGTCTCCCGAGTTAGCTCATGTTCCGGTTGTGAATGAGTTTAGTGATGTGTTTTCTAGTGAGTACTCTATGCCTCCGGATCGTGAGGTAGAGTTTTGTATTGACTTAGTGCCCGGTACCACCCCTATCTCTAAAGCACCCTATAGAATGGCTCCGGCCGAGTTAAAAGAGTTGAAGGTCCAATTGCAAGAATTGTTAGACCGAGGTTTTATTCGTCCTAGTGTGTCTCCGTGGGGAGCACCGGTCTTGTTTGTTAGGAAGAAGGATGGTACCTTACGATTGTGTATTGACTATCGTTTGTTGAACCAAGCCACCATTAAGAATAAATATCCTCTTCCGCATATAGATGATTTGTTCGACCAACTCCAAGGTTCCGTTATCTACTCAAAGCTTGATTTGAGAAGCGGATACCATCAGTTGAAGATTAGGCCGGATGATATTGCTAAGACAGCTTTCCGAACTAGATATGGTCACTATGAGTTTGTTGTGATGCCTTTTGGGTTGACTAATGCTCCAGCCGTGTTTATGGATATGATGAACCGTGTTTTCAAGCCTTATCTTGATAGTTTCGTGGTGGTATTCATTGATGATATCCTTGTGTATTCTAAGTCCCGGGAAGAGCACGAAAATCATTTGAGGATTGTTTTGTCAGTTCTTCGTGAGAAGCAGTTGTACGCTAAGTTCAAAGAAGTGTGAGTTTTGGCTTGAGCGGTTTCTTTCTTGGGGCATGTTGTGTCGAGTTCGGGGATTTCCGTGGATCCTTCAAAGATTGAAGCCGTGGTTAATTGGAAGCAACCTTCGACCGAATCGAGGTTCGTAGTTTCCTTGGTTTGGCGGGTTATTATCGGAGGTTCATTGAGGGTTTTCTCGGATTGCTACTCCGTTGACGAGGTTGACTCGAAAAGATGTTTCGTTTGTATGGGATTCCAAGTGTGAGGAAAGTTTCAATGAATTGAAGAAGAGGTTGACGACGGCTCCTGTTCTTACCCTTCCGGATGGTTGTGAGAATTTTGTGATCTATAGTGATGCCTCGAAGGCGGGTTTGGGTTGTGTCCTCATGCAGAATGGGAAGGTTATCGCGTATGCCTCTAGGAAGTTATCACCGGCGGAATAGAATTATCCTACTCATGATATGGAATTGGCGGCGATTGTTTTTGCGTTGCATAAGTGGAAGCACTACCTTTATGGGGCGAAGTTTGAGATTTTCACCGATCATAAGAGTTTGAAGTATCTATTTACCCAAAAGGAGTTGAACAACCGACAAAGGAGATGGCTTGAGTTCTTGAAGGATTTTGATTGTGTCATTTCCTATCACCCGGGGAAGGCCAATGTAGTGGCGGATGCGATTAGCCGAAAGGCGTATGTGACAGCTTTGAGTTCCCGAGAATTGAAGAGTGAGGTAATTGTTGCGAATGTTAGAGCCGTTCCGACATTGTATGGAGATTTGAAAGAAGCTCAACAAGGTGATCCGGAATTGAAGAAAATATTAGATCAAGTGCATGAGGGAAAGTTGGGGATTTTGCGTTGAATAGAGATGGTATTTTAACTTTCCAAGGGAGAATTTGCGTTCCTTCATCGCCGGAAATCAAGAAGCGTGTTTTAGAGGATGGCCATAAGTCCAAGTTTGCGATTCATCCGGGTAGTACCAAAATGTATCAAGACTTGAAGCGTGGGTATTGGTGGAATGGTATGAAGAGGGAAATAGCGGATTATGTATCTAAGTGTTTGACTTGTCAACAGATTAAGGCGGAACATCAAAGACCGGCGGGACTACTTCAACCATTAGATATCCCGGAATGGAAATGGGAAGGAATTTCGATGGATTTTGTTTCGGGTTTGCCTCTCACCGCGAAGAAGATGGATGCTATTTGGGTTATTGTGGATCGGTTGACAAAGTCGGCTCATTTTCTTCCGGTATCAACCAAGTTTTCGTTAGAAAAGTTAGCTCAGTTGTACATGAAGGAGATTGTAAGACTTCACGGGGTTCCGGTTAGTATTGTGTCTGACAGGGATCCGAGGTTTACATCTAGATTTTGGAGAGCATTGCATGAAGCCTTGGGTTCTAAATTGTGTTTCAGTACGGCGTTTCATCCTCAAACCGAAGGTCACCCGAGAGAACTATTCAGATACTTGAGGATATGTTACGGGCTTGTGTGATGGATTTCCAATTGTCATGGGAGGATCATCTACCTTTAGTGGAGTTTGCCTACAACAACAGTTATCAGTCTAGTATTGAGATGGCTCCGTATGAAGCGTTGTATGGTAGGAAGTGTCGATCTCCGATGTGTTGGGACGAGGTTGGTGAAGCGAGACTTTGGGGCCCGGATTTGGTTCGAGATTCTACGGAGAAGATCAAGGTGATTCGGGATAGATTGAAGACGGCTCAGAGTAGACAGAAAAGCTACGCCGACAATAGAAGACGGGATTTATCTTTTCAGGTGGGTGACTTTGTGTTCTTGAAGGTCTCTCCGAGGACGGGAATCAAGAGGTTTGGTAACAAGGGTAAATTGGCTCCGAGGTTCGTTGGTCCGTTTGAGATCTTAGAGAAGATTGGGGATTTGGCTTATCGGTTGGCATTGCCTCCGTCTCTTTCTTTACTCCATGATGTCTTCCATGTTTCGATGTTGAGGAAGTATTGTCATGATCCTTCCCACATCTTGAGTACTCCCCACGATGATGTCCAAGCGGACATGTCGTATGTTGAGGAACCCTTGAAAGTCCTAGAGTTCCAAGTTAAGGAGTTGAGGTCTAAGAGTATTCCTATAGTGAAAGTCCTTTGGAAGAACCACACCGTTGAGGAAGCGACGTGGGAGCTAGAGTCGGAGATGAGAGCGAAATACCCGTGGTTGTTTGAAAATCCAAGTAAGTTTTCTTTTTAAAATTCGGGACGAATTTTCTTTAAGGGGGAGTGAGTGTAACGACCCTAACCCTAGGCACTAATTTTAATATCATATTGTGTGCCTTTAATATTATTGTTATTATTATATGTCCATTTTTATATACTTGATTTCATATGTTAGGATAAATGATAGGGTAATAAATTAATGTTCTAGGAAAGATATAAAAATAGAAATAAATAAAGCATTGGGAAAATATAATGATAGGAAATGAATAAATAGTAGAGGGAGGTTAAAATGGGTAGATAAATGATTTTTGGGTTGGATTTAATTATTAAGGTGAAAGCCTTAGTTTGAGTAGGGAGAAAGGGGGGGCCATTTTCTTTTCTCCAAATTCCCTCCTTCTTGGCTCAATAGTCAACACCCCCATAACCTCCCATACTTCCCTTCACTTTTTCCCCTACTCCCTCTTATCTCCTCCCACACTCTTTTTCCTCCTCATCTTTCTTCATTCTTCCTCTTACACTTTCTCCATGGAAGCATTGTGAAAGCCTTCCAATTCAAGAGCTCCTACCAAGATTCAATTCTCAACCAAATTCAAATCTAAGTGTCCTTTGGTGAGTAGTTCATCTCAAGGAATTGATCAAGCCTAGGAAATCATCATTTTCTCTTGCATTGGCAAAGGTGAGTTATTATGACTTTCCCTTCATTAAATGTTCATGAACTATTGGATGTTGTTATTGTTATTATATTGTTGGTTGAGTGTTGGGAACCTTTCTTGGTGTAGAGAAATGTTTAATGACCTAGATGTAAGGTTTAGGTATATGGAAGTTGACAAAGAAGCAAGAGAATGGTTTAAATGGGAATAGAAAGGTTAAAGATGAAATGGGTAGTTTAATGAGTAAAACAACCAAGAATTAAAAAGATTAAAGCTATCTTATGTGATTAGGAATGCTTAAGTATGATATTGGTGATGTTAGGCAACCTCTTTATGTTCACAATTTAGAGAAAGCTTGGGGTGGATTTTTGGATTTTCTTGAAATAGGGAATTAGAGTTGCTGCTGTGTATTGGGAGCAGGGGCTCCCCCCTTTTGGGAGCGGGCGCTCCCTCCTTCCGTAAACTTGTGTCAAACTTGGCTACTTTGGGAGCAGGTGCTCCTTTTATTGGGAGCGGGCGCTCCCCATGGCGTAAACCGAATACGTAATTTGGTGTCTTGGGAGCTGGTGCTCCCTCTTTTTGGGAGCTGGTGCTCCCCCCAGCAGAAATTTTTCTCCACTTTCCTTTCTCGCTGATTTCTCCCAACGACTTCTTAGCTTGATCCCTAACCATGATAAGGTAGTAGAATCTAACCTCCCCGGGATACAAATTAATCCTTTTAACCTAGGTTAAAGTAAAATATTTGGGCCACTTAATGACACCTTAAATGGGTTTAAATGGAACTACGGAAGCAGTTTAAATCCGACTCAGGAATCGTTTGGCAATCTTGTTTGACCACTTATCAAATGTGACTTCCACTTGGTAAATTGAGCGTGGACCTTCATAGAGGCCATGTATTGTTGTATATTGATTTTGTAGGGTTGGTTAATGATACCTTATTACATTACTTGATTCCATATTCATTGATAGTTATATGCATAGTGTATTAATTAAATGTTGCACTATGATGTTGGTTGAGCATGAGTATATTTTACCATGTTGCTATGTTGTTTATTCCCTTTGTGGATTTATTCAAGTATCTATTATGTGCTTGATAATGTGTGAGTCAGCTGACATTGGGGGTATAACATAATACGATCAATTATGGAAGTGTGACCTAATGTGATCGGATTATGTTATATCTGTGGCCGTCCCCTCCTGTGGCCACAGGATGGGGTATAGCATCTGTATTGAGCCAAAAGCCTTACAGAGTTGCTACTGTCTTATTTGGTTCCACCGAAAACGGGTCTTATAAGACGTGAGTATTGCTTAAGCAACACCGTAAGATTGGAGTATGATTATACCCAATGTTGTACGACTACTGTTCGTACGGGAAAAGGTAAACCAAGGTAATGGAATGTGTTTATAGCTTTCCCTAAGGTGTTATGTGCGACTTGTTATATGTTGCATTTATTTGGCATATTCTTTGCATTCATAATAGCTTGCTGAGATTTATTCTCACCCCTCTCCCTTTAATGTTTTTAGATCCCGAGACAGGAGGACCGGCCAAGTAAGGACGGAAAGGAGTTTGGAAGTGAGCTTTTGGGTATTGTCGGGGTATGTTAGGTTGGCGTAGAAAATATTTTGTTATAATTCCTTTTGGGAGTTTGTAATTATAAACTTTATTTTTCTACGTTAAAACCAATATCTTTTGTAACTAAACAGGTGAATGTTTCAAAGTTGGTCAACTCCTCCTTCCAAGTGGAGAGGAGTGGAGTTATTTTGAAATGAACATGTTAATGATGTTTTTAGTTGGAAGTTTAATTAAAAGTTTAAAAGTTTAGTGATATTTGGGTTAGTTTGAGGACGCTCCAACTCGGGACACGTGTAGGTTCCGGGTCGGGGTCCTCACAGAAATTGTCCATGATGGTAGCGGATGAGAAGATAGAAATTTTGGTTAATGATGTGATGAAACACCCCATGGATGATGATGGGGAAGGTTGTGAGTCCTTAGATGACATAGAGGAGGACAAGTGTGGTAAAGTAGATAAGAGTGACGGTGATAATTCTAGGGATAAAGCGGACGTTCATGATATGGCTAGTAACAACAAGGCCGACAAACACTCTTTGAGTGACGGACCGTATCACCCCCTAGATCGACCTCGTAAGAAGTCGGTGTCAAAACTAAAATCATTTTTTCCTCTAAAAGCCGAAAGTAATAATTCATGTGCTCAAATTGAGGAATGTTACTGTCTTGATTTATCTGATTCTTTTATGGCTAACATTGATGACCAAGATAGCTCCTCTCATAATTATGTTGAGAAAGATGAGGTGCTTGATGTCCGTGGGACCAAGGCACCAAACGAGTTTGGGGGAGAGGCCCCCATGAATAAAAAGAAAAAGAAGGCCATGAAAATTCCTTGGGTTCCACCCGAGCTAATCAAAAATGGTACCTACATATGGAAAGCGGTGGGCGTTTGTGCCCGCGAATATGCGAGGTGGGCCAAGGGAAGGAAGGCTAAGGCCAAATAGATGTAATTGGGAGCAACGGTCGGGCTAACGACCTTAACCAAATGCGCTAATTGGGAGGCAACCCAAGTAGGTACGTTTTATTTGTTTTATTCATTTGCTTTGTTGTGTCATATCGTCCTTTGAACCCAAGGCATGTTTTTGTTCTCTTTGCTATGAGGACATAGCATGTTTTGAGTTTGGGGGTAGATATCTCTCCGAGTTTGTGGGTTTATAGGGGAGTGTATATAGTGTCACCCTCCAAAAAAATAGAAAATTTTAAAAATTTTGTTCTCATTATATGTTTGGAAGTTGGCCAAAGTCCGTGATGATTTGAGAGAGTTTTTTATTGAGTTTTGCTAGTTTGTGCCAATTTGAATATGTTAATTAGAATTGCATTAATACATGTAAAACACAATTGCACCACCTTTCACTTCCATATTATTTTTCTTGATCATTGTTACCAACTTAGGAGACCTTTATAGGATCACTTTGGCATTCTCGGGGTCCCTAGAACATGTTTGCATGACTGTCAATAACACATCAATTAGGCTATTCGGGAAGTGATATGTGGCTATTTTCTTTGAACCCTATTTGTGAGCCTTTAACTTTCTCGTCACTTATATAAAAAATTTCCGCGAGAACCCCTTTTTGAGCTTGAAAAAGAATGGAATCTCTCACAAAGTGGGAGGTTATCTTAGACCACCATTCGCCTTCATTTGTACCCTCATTATCCTACCCTTTTAACCTATACACAATGTTTCTCACCTTTTCAAGAAAGTGAAACTAGGGAATGAATTGGGATATTTGGGAGATATTTGGAAAAATCAAGGGTTGAGTGGAAAGTGGGCATGAATAGAAAGAAAAGGGTTATGAATTGTTATGTAATGAAAAGAGGGGCTTGAGCAAAAAGTATTGAATGCACATTCTTCGTGATTTATTTGTGCAAAGCAAAGAGAAAAAAAAAAAAAAGAAGAAAAAAAAAGTGAGTGCAAAGCAAAAGAAAAAAAAAATTGCCTTGCCCTCTCTAATGTTGAAGTGGAAAGTGATCAAAAAGAAAGAAAGGTGATCGAGTACAAGTTTGAAAGTGTACAAAATTATAAGTTTGGGGGTTAAATCAATGGGTTGGCTTGGAGTGGAGTGATAATTTCAATGTGAGGATGTATGATGAAGACTTTCTAGTTTCACTTGCTTGGCTTCGTATGTCCTTATCTTCATTTGTAACCGTGAACCTAGCCCGCGTTTATCGCGATACATTACAAACCGTAAAAGTCATATTTGATCCCTAAAGAGTAGCCGGGTTGACAGTTTTGTTTAAATATGAATATGAGTGTCCCTTGTGCAGAAATTTCATCTTAGTATCATTGATTTAGAGCATGTGGTTAGTGACCCTATAAAATATCTTACTTTGGCGACAATGATCTCCCATATTTCATTCATCATTCAGGCCGAGGTGGAAAATTGTGGGTTAGATGCATTAATGTGATTGTAATTGCATATTCTTATTGGCACTTATTTAGTATATGTAAGTGAGAATCTGAGACTTCTTTGGCCGACAACCTTCGTAACTGCATTTTGCCGCCTTGATCTTCATATCATCAACTTGGTCCATCACCGAACTCATAATCTCTGAAACCTGTGCAAAAGAAATGTTAATACTCTATCAACTCTTTGAAAAAGATTCAAAGTCACTTCGTTTTACCTCAGTAACAAATCTTGCTATTGCAGCTTTGAATTTCTCCCTTGTCTTCACCATGTCATCACTTGAGTCCGTGGCCTCAGTCTCCACCAATTTCCTCTTCTTCGATTCTTCCTTCTTCTTGGACACATCCACATTGGAGCTTGATGCCACAGACTTGGGAGTGGGAGGCTTGCTACCTTTCCTTGCAAAACTCTTTGCCCTAGCCTCTGCTAGTAAGTCTGCTGCACTCACGGTATCCTTGGATCGAGTAGCTGCAAAAAAGGGTGTAGAATTAGAACAATTTTAAAGGAGTTAGAACAAGTTGAAGATAGGCAAAACTCTAAGATGCTAGATTAACCTGTAGACATCTTGAAAGGTTCAGATAAAGCTTCTTCAGGGATGGTTTCTTGAGCTTCCCCAGGATTGATCTCTCCTTCTGGATCTGCAACAAACAGAACTGGCAATGCTCTGAAAGACCTCACTACTGGTTCCAACTCGTAAATCTTTCCCACGTTCTCCTCTGTTTTATCTTTGTAAGGGAAAAGCACATCCAACTTAGCCACTAAGTCAAGGGAAATTCAGGGAGTTAGTTAGCAAATTATTAAGAAACATTATTAGAATAAGAAAAATGTCTATGCTACCTTGAGACCTCCACTTGAAATTGGCACCCTCCTGCGACACCAGAGTACTCCTCCTCGCAAAAAAGAACTTATTCTTCCACCCTCTATCAGCGGGATCGCTGTTATCATTCAAGAGAGGCCCTCTGCCAGACCTAACCCTAAAACAAAATCTCCCTAAGCCAAAACCCCTAAACTCGGTTGTATAAGCAAATTCCTCTAAACCAACTTCCAATTCTGTTTCTGCACTTAACCTAACTAGGGTTTGAAGGCATCTCCAACCTTGTGGCATGATTTGGGCGTAGTTAAGTTTTGAAGAAACAAAAAACTTGGTGATTAAAGTTGGAAAAGGGAATTTCAAGCCGATAACAAAGGGGTATTCAGGGAAGCATACCCATTCGGGAGAGTAGCATTCCGAAGTTAGGTCAGGATGTGTGAAAAATTCAGTTTCGTACGCCATAGCGTGGTTTTTCTTGATGATCTCTAAGTTGGTAGCAGGAATTGCACACTTTTCTTTGTCCGGATTTTTCAACATGTTCTGGGTTACGAAACCCTCCGGTAAACCTTCACTACTCTCGATTATATTCGCCACCTTCTTCCACCCCATTTTTTTCAACTTAAGCAAAGAAATCAGAGAGAAAATTGAAAAGAAAACGAGAAACTCACCGGAAATTTTTACTTGGTTTTCTCTCCGGTCTTCTTCCTCGACTCTTCCTCTAGAAACCTCCGTTAAAGTCAATGTTTTGATTTGGTGAAAGGGAGTGTTGGAAAAGGAGTGTATTTATTTGTGCAGAGGTTGAAAGCGGTTGGGACTTTAAAACAATTATGCCTTTTTGCTTTGGAAGCTACTTAAACCGTCCCATCACGTCCCTTTTCATTTAAAAAAACCGTCGTTCCTTTCATCCGTTTTTAGCAAACTTTTTGAATCTTTTTGTCTCTTTATATTCCCCATTTAAAATTCAAAAAGTTTGGGGGCAATTGTTGGGCCCTACGTTTTTTCAACTTGTTTACAACTTGCATCAAACAACTTGGTACTAACGAACTTAAGTTATTCTATCACAACTTGAACCTCTGCAGGTTGGAACATAGTTACGTTAACCCTATTTTTCAGGGAACGTGTCAAAGGAAGCAAAGACCGTTTCAAAGACGTTTCTTCAGCAACAAATCATTATCACCTCCCTCAACAGCAAATGGCGAATATATCTCAACAAGATCAGCATTACTTCCGAGATTTTAGGCGTACCTTTTCTCTTTGTGAATTAGCCGTTAGTTGAGGTATAAAAGGGATCAAACACTGTATTTTTGCACACATGTTCACTCTAGCCTAAGCTCCCTTTGAATATGCTCTTAGCTTTGTAACCACAAAAACTCTTAGTAAACTTTCGGTCAAGGCAGGTACCAAAACCTCCCGGGGTTTTATGCCGGCGAACAAGTTGTTCAAGGGCTTTCCCTAGTCAACAAACATCTTGTGTCCATTTCTATTCAACTTGATAATCATTGTACCTAGATTCATATCACTTTAGTCATTTTTCTTATCCTTGAAGATACTTGTTGAAATTTGACAAAAACAATTAATAGTAGATCCGATAACTCTATTTATCTACCATCGGAATGGACAAACTGCTTATATTCTACTTTATGTCGATGATATTATTCTTACTGCCTCTTCTGATGATCTTCTTAACTATATTATGTCTCATCTCAGCTCCGAATTTGCTATGAAGGATTTGGGTCCTTTGAGTTATTTTTTTGGCATAGCTGTGGTCCGTTCTGCCGAAGGGTTATTTCTTTTTCAGCGCAAGTATACGGAGGATATTATTAATAGGGCGGGTATGTCCTCTTGTAAGCCTGCCGCTACACCAGTTGATGCGAAATCCAAGATGAGTGCTACTGCCTCCGTCCCGTTTGAGGATCCGTTTCTATATCGTAGACTTGCTGGGCCTTACAGTACCTCACGTTTACAAGACCCGATTCCTATGCAGTTCAGCAGATTTGTTTGTTTATGCACAATCCTATGGTTGATCACATGAATGCCCTGAAACGTATTCTCCGCTATCTTCAAGGTACGTTGACTCTTGGGTTGCACCTCACACCCTCTTCTACTTCGGTTCTTCTCTCCTATACGGATGCCGATTGGGGTGGGTGCCCAGATACTCGTGGGTCTACATCTGGGCATTGTGTTATTCTTGGGGACAACTTGATCTCATGGTCTTCCAAACGACAACCAACTCTTTCTCGCTCAAGTGCTGAAGCCGAGTATCGAGGTGTTGCCAATGTTGTCGCAGAATCTTGCTGGTTATGTAATTTGCTTTTGGAACTCCATTATCCTATAAATAAAGCCACACTTGTTTATTGTGACAATGTGAGTGCCATTTACCTTTCTAGTAATCCGGTACAACATCAGCGAACTAAGCATATAGAGATGGATATCCACTTTGTTCGCGAAAAGGTGGCTCGTGGTCAGGTCCGAGTTTTATATGTTCCGTCTCGGTTTCAAATTGCAGACATCTTCACTAAGGGACTCCCGCTTATTTTATTTGACGAATTTCCGGCCAGTCTAAACGTCCGCCTTCCTCCCGCTTCGACTACTGTGGGGGAGTGTTAGAATATTAGTATAGTTATTAGTTTATATTTAAATTGATGTAATTGATATAAGTTAGGTGAATTAGGAAGATAGTGATCAGTATCATTGTAATTATCCCCTTCCCTAAATAGAGCTAGATTAGTGCTAGTGATTATCTTAGATTAGGAGTATATATGTAGGATGTATATCTCAATAATGGGCACGGAATATAATTCTTTCACATTCCACTAAAGTGATTAGTGAAGGTAGTTTTGGGATCAAAGTTGTGTGTTTATTAAGCATCATAATTGGTGCATAAGCTATATTCATGAATCTCAAGCTAGCTTGAAAATAAGTACTCTGTAGTTGCTCTTTCGAAGTGTGGGTAATAGTTTTCGGCTTATCTTTTGTGAGTTTCTGAGTTGGTGTTGCAGGTAAACAGGCAGGCTGATACCACATGCAACATGCCGTTAAGATGGAGATGTTTAATCATCCTGCTGGCATGGCATCTACATATTTTGCATAACAATTAAATGGAAACTTAAACTTTGCCTTTATTATTGCTTAGACCAAACAAAACAAAACAAAAATATCAGGTCTGCATGCAAACTCAACCCATTGTGTAGGAAGGAGCTGGTAAGTTAATCACTGTACTCTTTATCTTTGTCATCATGTTAATGCTGCTCGCAACTCCTTGGGTACCAATTCCGCTGTCCTTCAACCCCTGGAAAGGAAAATGATCTGGTCCACGTGCTGGTGCTGAGTTTATTTGCACCGTTCCAGTTTCCATTGCGTCACTTATCAACATTGCTTTGTTTATGTCTCTTGTAAATATGCAACCCTGAAGACCAAAATTGCTAGCGTTACAATGGTGGATTCCTTCTTCAATAGATTTTATCCTGATCACCGGTAAAACTGGTCCAAATGGTTCCTCTGAAGCAATTCTCATACTTGGTCTCACATTATCCAGTAGCAGCGGCCAAATAAGATTTCCCTCCCTCTTATACTCCTGACAAAATGTCGCTCCTTTCTGCTTAGCGTCCACAACCAGGCTTTCTATAAAGTTTGAAGAGGTCTCCGTCACTACTGGTGTGATGTCACAGTTATCCTCAGGTGCTCCAACCGTTAATTTTGCTATCTTCTGGTTAACTCTCTCCAGAAGGCTATCAGCTACTGATTCCATCACTAACACAAGCTTAACTGCCGTGCATCTCTGACCACTGTTAATTTCACAAACACAAACCAAGAGGTATATATATATATAACCGTCAGTCAGTCAGTAAGTTGTTAGAGATGAACAAGCATTCGCTTGATCATTGTAACATAACGGAAGAAAGTCGTGATATATATCACCTATACGAGAAGCCTCCCTTAACAATGTTAGCAGCGGCCAAATCCAAATCAGCATCTTCAAGAATAATGCAGGCATCTTTCCCACCAAGTTCCATTTGGAGCGGAATCATGCCTGCCTTCTTTGAGATTGACACCCCAGTGTCTCCACCAGTGAAACTATTAATAACACAAGTAAACGAATATTAGTTGCGAGATAAAACAAATCTGAATATCAGGTGCATGCTGTTAATATATATAGCGTGAAGACAATGCAAGGACTTGATTGATCACCTGATGCAATTAATTCCAGGATGCATTGTAAGAAAGTCACCAATCTCCGAGCCTTTCCCTGTAACACAACTAATAAGGCCCTTGGGAAAACCGGCCAAATGAAAGCAATGAACCATATGAAGTGCAGCTACTGTCCCCTGCAGTCACCATAAGATTAATTACCCCAACTCTTCAAGTGCAGGAGATTGAATATTCTTGGCTTGATAAATAAATAATCCAGCAATTCATAAGATATTCAGGTACCTGAGTAGGTGGCTTGAGGACAAGGGCATTTCCTGCTATAAGTGCTGGAGCAATCTTAGAGACAGCAAGATTAACAGGGTAATTGAATGGTGGGATAGCTAAGACAACCCCCAGAGGAATCTGCAATGAAGACATGATGCCATTCAATTATCTCAACGCCAAAAACCAACAAAAATAAAAACAGATTGGATTTGAAGTTGAGGGTAATGCAGAACTAGTACTCATCTACTGGTACTAAAATGTATGAGAGAGAGAGAGAGAGAGAGAGAGATATTACCTTAGAAGTGAGACAGTACTTGGTCCTGTCATTCCCTGGAAAACTATCAGACATCAGAAACTTGCCTTCTCCAAGAACTCGGACTCCTTCTTCAGCACAGTAGGACACTAAATCCCCTGACCTTAGAACCTACATAATAATGCATAAATATCAAACATAAGCATCTCCCTCGTCTGGAACTTTCAAGATAATGCAAGGAAAAAGTAACAAAATCAGAGAATGTAAGTATGATCTTTGATTTATAACTTGAGAAGCTTGCAACATTATCTAGGTGCCGCTTTTGCTTGGGAATATATCAAGTAAAAAGGAATTTTATCTGTATTGACCACTCCTTTTTAACAACATATATATGTATACCTCAGTAATAGCATCTTTAGCAGGTTTAGCAATCTCCTTGACAAGGCACTCAGCTATGGGTTCCTTGTAGTCTTTGAGAATAGCAGCCGCCTTGTGAAGCAATTCTGCTCGCTTCCACAAGGGTGTTTTTGCCCATGACTTCTGGGCAGCTGCGGCCGACTCCACAATCTTGTTCACCTCTTCTTGGGTGCATGCTATAAATAAATAAATTAAAGTTTGGTTTAATAAGGCAAGGCATAATTTGAAATGGGTAGATAACATTGTTGAGGCAAAAGTGATAAGACTAATACCTTGAACCTTGAATTGAGGTTTACGAGTGGTGGGATTGATGATGGGAACAGATATGCCTGAGGTGGATACTTTCCATTCTCCTTCTGAGTAGTATTTAAATACATCTCCTTCTATTATCTCTGCATCCATTCCATTCCAATCCAATAAACCCCAACTCCATTAATTCACTCTTTTTGTAATTAACTAGCTACATCTTTTATGAAAATGAATACATTAAGTTACTCTTTTATGAATTATTGTCTAGTAGATATGACAATTTTAATTAATATCAAAATAATGGTCATTTAAACAGACAGATTTCTGAACACAATTTTATATGCAAATCTCACAGTCACAGTTTTTAATTCATAAAAGAAGCGGGTGTTTTTAAGCATCTATATTTCACCACCCGACGTCGACATTACTAGAAAAACTAACAACCAAGATGAAGACAATTGAGATAAATCATTACAGAGGTTAAGTTTATTCGATACAACCTAGGCGATGTAGCATCATCTCAATTTTAGTCTTTTGTTAAAAGGCAAAATTACAAATAAGGGTTCAAATTATATTGTATGTTTTTTGCACTGCACTGCAGGGTCCAATGCTATATTTTTGGCGATTAGGAGTTTAAACTTACCAAAAGTTAGCAGTTAAAAACTTTTTGACAAAATATTAGAATTTTCAGTTAAATCGACATATGCCGTCCACGTGTGACTTATCAGAGGTTAATTTAAAGTAAATATTGTTAATAGAGGGGGCAAATAAACATTTTAATAATTAATGGGTTAAAATGTTTATTTGACCTCTCAATTGACAATATTTATTTCAAATTAATCTCTGTTAAGTCGCACGTGGACTACATGTCCCGATTTAACTGAAATTCTATATTTTTCGTTAAAAAACCTTTAACTGCCAACTTTTGATAAGTTTGAACCTTTAATCGCCAAAAATGGAACATCGAACGAAGTCACGAACCCTGCCGTACAAACATCCTATATACTTTGTACCTTTATTTGTAATTTGCCCTGGATAAAATATATGTATTGCATGTCTCGTATATAACCCCAATTCAAATACTTTCACAACCACATCAATTTATTACAATTGAATCTTGAAATGCTAAGATATAAGAAATTCCCTTCATTTAAAAAAATTGACGCATTTAATTTTTTATTATATAACAATCTACGTATAACATATCTCAATATAGTTGTCCAATTTTTATACCTGGAATTTGATTGCATGCAGAAAGACTAGAAGAACTAGTCGATGTTTGCAAAAGAGTTGCACTACTCCCATTCCCCAAGGCACGAATGGGTTTGGCATAGGCTCGAATGGCAGGCCGGATTCGAGCTTGAGATGGCATTGGTATCGGGACTGGCCTTGGCCCTCCTCCAACACATAGGAAATTCATCTTTTCAGATCAATCAAAGATCTCAAAAGAATTTCTTTCCCTTGATAAAAAATGGTTTGATTTTTCTAGTGATGGATTGAAGAAGCTAGCGATGATAACAATGGAGAAGACTTGGGTAAATCCTCCTAGTGCTAGCTAGCGATGTTACCTATAAAGGTTGATTGGTTGGAGATTATATAGTGCCATGGAAACATTTGTAACGTTTGTTTGTTGTTATTTTGTTTGTGTGTGCATCAGCATGCATATCTAACAAGTGTGGAAATTGAGGTGGTTGGACTATATTAGCTGGACAAGAGTCGAAAATTGTGACAAAACTCAAATTTATTGTACAACTCCAAATGGGACGGTTGGTTTCACAGTAGTTTTTTCCTCGATCTCTGGGTTGTGCTCCAAGGTATCCTTTGAATATGTTTTTCATTACTCCCTCCATCCCTAAAGTCCCTAAATGAATTTTGAATTTCAGTTTAAAAATGAATGTCGAATTTCAGTTGGTTGGTTGGTTTCACAGTAGTTTTTACCTCTCTGGGTTGTGCTCCAAGGTATCCTTTGAATATGTTTTTTGTTGAGATTATGAGATATTGACATATCTTGTCAATATCTTTTCCTTTTCTTGTAAATATTATTTCCTTATGTTAGCTTTGTATTTTAGGAAGACTCCTTTGTTAAGTAGGAAAGTAGAATGTGTAGCTAGAATAGAATCCTAGTCAAAAAAGGATTATTGTGTATATATAGGATTGTATTATTCATATTTCTTCAAGAAGTGAAATAACAATTTCCTCTTCACATATACACGGTTTCTATGTTGGTATCAGAGCTTTCGTGTGGATCCGGTCATGACCACCGAGGCTAGCGAAGAAAAGAAAGCTATGGATGAGAGGCGATCTCCATATTTTCTTTCGACGAGTGACAACCCGGGCATGATTCTCACCCATGTTCAATTGAAGGGTGAGAATTATGAAGAATGGGCTAGGGTTTTCAAGGGATCATTGAGGGCTAAGACCAAAACGGCCTTCATTGATGGAACCATTGAAAAACCTACCATGGAAGATGAATTGGAACATTGGCAAACGGTAAGCTCAATGGTTGTTTCATGGATCTTTAACACCATTGAGCCAAGCCTTGGTTCCACGGTAAGTTATGTGGATGATGCAAATACGTTATGAGACGATTTGCGGGAGAGGTTCTCGATTGGAAACGGACCTAGGATTAGCCAATTGAAGACGGATTTGGCAAATTGCAAGCAACAAAAAGGCGAAAGTGTGGCGGCTTATTTTGGTCGCGTGAAGAAATCGTGGGACGAGTTGAATAACTTTGATGCACTCCTGACTTGTTCATGTGCAGGGTGCAGGTGTAACATTAGCACGAAGCTAGTTCAAAGACGAGAAGACGAGAGGGTTCATCAATTCGTGATGGGGCTTGATGCGCCGAAGTTTGAGAACGTGAAATCCTCCATACTGAACACAGAACCTTTGCCTAATGTAAATAAGGCATATTCTATGGTTGCACGAGAAGAAAGATTTCGGGGAAGCCTGCATGAAGATTATCCAGTGCCTGCCAGTTTTGCTGTTCAGACAGTTGTGGGATCACCTGTGCACACAACTGACCGCACAACTGATCGTACAAGTGGTTCAAAGATAGAAAGAAAGGAGGCGAGCAGTGTTGTTTGTTCTATGTGCAAGAAAAAGGGACATGATGTAGATACATGCATGCTGCAGGCTGGTGGGGTATCCAGATTGGTGGGGAGAACAGCGCTTAAAGAACGTAAAGGGACGAGGGGAAAATACTTTGGCTACAAGAAGATTCAATCCACGAGTCAATACGGTGCATACTAGCGGTGAGGGAGTTGCTGGGATGACATGAAGAACGGGCTGGCTTGCTGGGGTTCACGCCTGAACAATGGACTCACTTCAAGGAGTATGTACAGACACATGTGCAGACAACTGATCGCACAACTGACCGCACAACTGGGAGAATGAATGGTAAGACAAATAACGAACCTTGGCTAGTCGATAGTGGAACTAATCGACACATAACATGTAATATTTCTCTGTTGGACAACGTACGACAGATTGAGGCTAACCACATAGGTTTGCCCAATGGAAGATGTATGATTGCCACGAAAGAAGGGGATGTTGTCATCGGATCACACCTACGATTGAGAAACGTTTTATATGCCCCCACTTTCAACTGCAATCTTTTATCTGTCTCGCAATTGCTTAATGATTCCAATCATATAGTGAAATTTTCTGACAAATTGTGTGTTGACAGGACCGAGCCACGAAGATTTTGATTGGAACGGGTGAACAAGACGGGGGGTTGTATTACTTGCGGGGATCAACAGGGACGCAAGCTTGCAACATCAAAGAATCCGGAAGTTATCAGTTGTGGCATCAACGACTTGGACATCCATCAAGTTAAGTGGTTAGTTTATTACCTTTTATTAGTCATAGTAGTATTGATAAGGACGTTTGCGGGATTTGTTGCCAAGCTAAACAAAGTATGGACAAGTTTTCGCTTAGTGATAGTAATTCTATTGAAATTTTCGATTTAATTCATTGTGATATTTGGGGTGATTATCGAAAGCCTGCAATGTGTGGAGCCGTTTATTTTTTTATCATTGTGGAAGATTGTTCCCGTGCCGTGTGGGTTTACTTAGTTAAGTCCAAAAGTGACGTTTCTCAAATCTTGAAAAATTTTCTTGTCATGGTCGAAAGACAATTTAATAAACGTGTCAAGAAAATTAGGAGTGAAAATGGGATATTTTCTTGAAAATGGCATTGAGCATCACATCACTTGCATTCGTACGTCCCAACAAAATGGAAGGATGGAAAGGAAGCATAGACATATTTTGAATGTGTCCCGTGCTTTAATGTTTCAAGCAAAATTATCGGTGAAATTTTGAGGGGAAAGTGTATTAGCGGCAGGGCATCTTATTAATCGTACTCCTTCGAAGTTGTTGAATGAAAAAAAAAACCCTATGAAATTCTGTTTGGAAAATCCCCTTCTTATAAACACATTAAGGTCTTTGATTCTCTATGTTATGTTCATTACTCTCGAAGGGATAATGATAAATTTGCTAGTCGAAGTAGACGGTGTGTTTTCTTGGGGTATCCATTTGGGAAGAAATGTCGGTTAGTATATGATCTTGATGATCATAAATGTTCATTTCTAGAGATGTTGTCTTTGTGGAAAAGGAGTTTTCCTTTGCTAGTGATTGGACTGATCCGGAAAAAACCTATACAGATTCGGACATCTTCCTCTGTGAGTCTACAGATGAAATTACCCATGAAGATGACAATGTTCATGAGGGAAATCGGTTGCCTGAACAGTTGTCTAACCAGTTGTATGAACAACCTGAACAGTTGCCTGAGCAGTTGTTTGAACAACCCGCTGCACAAGTGCCTGCACATCCGGTTACAGATTCTGATCAAAGGCTAGAACTCGCATCTGATTCATTGCAGGTGACTGAACAAGCTGCAGCAGAGATTTTGGATCGAGGTAAGAGAGCTAAGGTTCCCTCTTCAAAGTATTCTCCAAATGAACATGAGTTGGGCAAAGCTCACGCCGCACGAATCCCCTCCCCGTCTTGTTCGCCAGTCCAAAAGAAACCTTCAGGTACTCGTTATCCTTTATCACACTTTGTTAGTTGCACTAACTTCTCTATGGCACATCGTATATCTTGTCAATATCTTTTCTTTTCTTGTAAATATTGTTTCCTTATGTTAGCTTTATATTTTAGAAATACTCCTTTGTTAAGTAGGGAAGCAGAATGTGTAGGTAGAATATAATCCTAGTCAAAGAAGGATTATTGTGTATATATATGATTGTATTATTCATATTTCTTCAAGAAGTGAAATAACAATTTCCTCTTCACATATTCACGATTTCTAACTTTTTTAATTACTCCCTCCGTCCCTAAAATCCCTAAATGAATTTTGAATTGAGCCAAGGACCCTAAGACCCCTAAGTGAGATCACAAACCCATAAATACCCAATCGAGATCAGAAATTCCTCAGAAACGTAATTAATATACCTAGAATACCCCTCATTCCCGTCAAGTTTCTAAACAGCCCGCTTAGCCCACCCCGTCCTTTTCTATGTTATTTTAGAAAAATTTAATCAAAATATAGAGTGTGAGATTCAAACTCTAGACCCTCCACTATAAATCAAGGTCTTAACCGCTTAGCCAATACTTTGTTTACATTTATTTTTGCAATATATTTCATTAGTATAAATTGTGGAGGAAAATTAATTTAAAAAAAATGTGAAAATTTAAGAGTATAAGACTAGAATTATTCTTATAAGACTAGAATTATTCTTATATCTTAAAATTTAAGAGTAAAAAAAAACCACAAATTTTTATTTTTTCTTTAAAATGTGAAAATTTGTCTTATACAGTACCTCCACTCCGTCGGTCTTATACACTCTCCCCGTTGGTCTTACACCTAAATGTATAAAACTAAAATTAGTCTTATACCTTAAAAAATAAGACTAAAATTAGTCTTATAACTAAAGGTATATGACTATAATTACTCTTGTATTTTATTACTCTTATATCTTAAGGTATAAGACCTTTGAATGGTCCTATAGCAAATGGTATAGGACATGGGAACATAATATAGATAGATATAAGACCTTTGAATGGTCCTATAGCAAATGGTATAGGACCAGGGAACATAATATACACAGCTATAAGACCTTTGAATGGTCCTATAGCAAATGGTATATGACCTGGCAACATCATATACAAAGCTATAAGACCATTGGATGGTCCTATAGCAAGTAGTATAGGATCTCACACAATCTTATACCAATGCATTAAGACCTTTGAATGGTCCTATAGCAACTGGTATAGGACTTAACAACATCATATACAAAGCTATAAGACCTTTGAATGGTCTTATATCAAGTGATATAGGACCTCACACAATCTTATACCAACGCATTAAGACCTTTGAATGGTCATATAGCAACTGGTATAGGACTTAACAACATCATATACAAAGCTATAAGACCTTTGAATGGTCCTATATCAAATGGTATAGAACCTGGGAACATAATATACACAGCTATAAGAACTTTGAATGGTCCTATAACAAATGGTATATGACCTGGCAACATCATATACAAAGCTATAAGACCAATGGATGGTCCTATAGCAAGTAATATAGGACCTCACACAATCTTATACAAACGCATTAAGACCATTGAATGGTCCTATAGCAACTGATATAGGTAAAATCATGTGATAGGAATGAATGGGCTTTTCTTTTGTGACTTCTTTGATACTCCCCTGTCCCGAAAACAATGTCCCTTTTAATTTTGGATTAATTTCAAAAGGGTCTTTTTGCCAAACCAATAACACACATAAGGACACGGGATGTTCTATACCCATATAAAAGATTATATTCCAAATAAATCCATAGCTCTGCGTTGCAGCTTTAATAGAAATTCATAAATGGTGAAAATGTCCCCTTTCTTCTCTGGTCAACAAGCTTCTCCAGCGCCGACACTAATCCCTGCAATCTTCTCTCTCCCATCTTTAGTTCACATCTCTCTCCCTTCTTCTCCGGTGACAAATCCGGCAAGGCTCCGGCGACTCATCCTCATCAACCACTCACGTCTCCTTCCAGATCTGGCTGGAGACATAGTCTCTCTGTCTTAACTCGGTGCCCTAGCCTTATCCGAGCCTCACATTACTTTGATCATTGCCGGATTTTCCAGATTTGATCGGATCTACAACCTTTCAACCTCTTTGATTTGGCCGGAATTTGTGAAGCTATCGCCTGAATTCGTGAAGTAGTGGCCATTGCATTTGACCTTGATTTACAGATGAAGCGGCTGATCTATAGAAAAAGCAACATGCACTGTCCGAGGGGTTCCCTACCCTTGTTCGTTTGCTGTTTGGGTTTTCAATTTGTGTTCTTATATAATTTTATTTGAATGTTGTGTTGTTGATTAAAGGGGGGCATTATTTGGGGACTAGATTATTTGAAGGGGAGGGGTAAAATTGGTATTTAGAAATCATATTTAATCAGGTCAAAGGAGTTTTGGGTTTACACGGTATTTTGATCTGGGCTTCTCAATGAGTTTGGAGTTTTGAATCTGGGATAGGTTTTTATGAATTAAAATCTGGGCTAGAGGGGTAGGAAGAAATTAATCCTTTTGAATTTCAGTTTAAAAATGAATGTCTAATTTCAGTTTAAGAGACACTATAAAAATGTGTATTTATACTCCCTCAGTCCTAAATTGAATGTTATGTTCTGTCTCAAAATGAATTACCTTTCAAAACTTTACCCTTCAAACTTTATCCATAAATCATTTTTTTTCAATTTTTTTTCAAATTTATAATATTTTGTAAAACTAATATTTTGAAAGAGAATAGCATAAATTTTATATTTTTTTCTATTAAAATTTAATTTTTTCAAAATGACACCCTTAAATCTAAAGTAGACATTTATTTTGAGACGGTGGAAATACATTTTAATAGCAAAGATGCACCAATTTTCTTTCTTTCACCTTTTCAAACACTTAGTTTTGCAATTATAAAGTGACTAATGAATAAAATTTTAATTAAAAAAAATTTAAACACAAAGTTTTATCCAAAAATGATACTCCCTCTGTCCAATTTGTAATAGGATTGTTGGGCTGAGCATAGATATTAAGAAAAAAAAAGATAGTGGATTAGGTGTTACGAGTATGAAAAATGAGGTAGGAGAGAAAGTGGGATATAAAGTAATGAGCGGAAAGTTGTTGTGAGTGTAAAAGTAGGTCAGATTAATAAAACATTTGCCATATCTGAGTTGTCCTATTTCGAGTGAAAAATCCAAAATAGCAAAATGTCCTAATTCGAGTGAACGATGAAAGTATTCATTTGGGGCAAAAATTTCTTGAAAATGTGAATGACAGAGGGAGCATTATATATGGAGGATGGAATTAGAAAAACTATATTATTATTTTATACTCCATTATTTTCAGGATAATTTGTTTTTATTGTTGTTGTTTTAAATGAATTTTAAATAATAGTTTTAGGTTATTTTTAACTATAATAAAATCTAAAACTCATTATAGATATATCATTATAAATACTATTAATCACAAATTTTAGATATTAATTGGAATGATTAAATTAAATTAAAATTATTACTCAAAATTGATTCATAAGTAACAAAAACAACGAAATAATAAGTAAAGGGGTAAACCCGATTTTGATTATATTGATTTAAATAAAGCAATTGAATCAAGTAACAATTGAGTTGAGTTGAAAATACACTTAGAAAAAATGGATATTAAAACACATAATGACAACAATATCATAAATAATCGGAACATATTATTTTCACACGGTGACAATATCTTAAATAATAAAAACTTATTATATACTCTTTCCGTCCCGTTTATAGGTTCACCATTTTGAGCATAACACACAAATTAAGGAAAAAGGTAAGTGGAGAAATTGTTGTAAGTGTAAAAGTAAAATATGAGAGAGAATGAGTGGATGGAATAGTAAATTTGAAAAATGTTGTGAGTATAAAAGTTAAATAGGAGAGAGAGAATAAGTGGGTGAAATAGTAAAGATTCTTTGTCATTTTAGGAAAGGTGAAGCTTTGAACGGGACACCCATTTTGGCAAAAAAGTGAATCTATCAATGGAACGGAGGGAGTATATGGGAAATTATCGCTGGATCCTTCACTCCAAGTCAAAAGATCAATTAAGAAAAGGATTGTGAAATATAACAATCTATTCCGCCATCATAATCAAAATTTCACCTATTCCTTCGCTACCCAAACTACCTATTACCAAAAAATATAAAACTATCCTCTCTCTCTCTCTCTCTCTCTCTCTCTCTCTCTCTCTCTCTCTCTCTCTCTCTCTCTCTCTCTCTCGCTTTTCTCTCACTTTCTCTCTCTACCACCCCTTTCGGCGACTCTTCCCTCCCCTCCGGCGACCCTTCCCTTTCCAACTCCGGTGACTCTCCCTTTTCCACCTCCGGCGAAACCTAATCCTAAGTCTTAATAATTATCTTCATGTTGACAAATTGAAATCCTGCAACTCATTGAGATTTTCTGTGAATATGTAATGAATAATAGAGATTTTGATGGGAGTCATGTTGTGATGTTGTTTTCGAGAGTGCCTTGTTTTTTCAAAGGTGCACCTGAGAAACAGCTGATCGGGTTTGATCGTGTGGATACTGTTGCATACATATTTACCGAAACAAGCATATTAGTAGATCCGTGTAAAGATCTTAGCATTGTGGATGAGGTCGGAACAAGAATTTTGCCTTTGGGTGATCATACTTTAGTTTTAGAAGATTTAGATCATATTATTTCGATTGGCTTGTGATAATTCTGCAAATTGAAAACTGTAAGTTATTGCTTTTTATTTGACATGTAATTCTTCAAATGATGATGTAATATTTTTGGTGCAAATAAAGTGAAATAGATTTCATTGAATCAGAGCATTTTCAAATACTATTCGCTTGTGTCAATTGGATTTGTTGTTGGATATGGTTCAAAAGTAATTGCTTTTGAAACATGAGATTCGAGTCGTGCGGATTGGATTTGTTGTATCAATTATATTGATATTGTGCTTATCAAATATGTCAAATAAAATAACTATGAACTTAACTGAAAATAACTGTGAACTTATCAAATATGTCAAATAATTTCATAAATTAGCAAAAATATAGATTATAAAAAACTAAAATATATTATGAAATTAACTAAAAACAACTGTAAATTAATAAATATGTCAAATAATCTCATAAAATTGTAAAAAAAAAAGGCTATAAAATACTAAAAATAACTGTAAACTTAACAAATATCTCAAATAAATGCACTATAATATTAATTTGTAGTGTTACAATGCAATAAATGCACTCTCTCACAAGCAGTGTTCTAAAAGACCCCGCCTAAGGTTGTCTAGGCCCCGCCTAGACGCTAGGCCCCTCTCCAACGCCTAGTTCTAAGCCCCGTCTAGGTCCTGACTAATCCCGACTAGTCCCCGCCTAGGCGCTAGGCCCGGCTCCGTCGCCTAACATCCGCCTAGCGCTTTTTAGAACCTTGCTCACAAGCATTGCTTCTCTTTGAACGGACCCACCAATTACCCCATTGGCACATCAAGATCCTACACTGTCACTACCTCTCTTGAATGTCTTGTTGATAAAGTCTGAGGTTCCACCTTAAAATCAATTGGTGTTAAGGTGAGTAGCCCAAGATTCTTATATGTTAGAGACAAGTTTTGTTTATTTCCGATATGGGATAATGTTCTTTTACACGCCCCCTCACGTGTAGCCGGGCTTTGTCAAAGGCTTACAACGTGGACTGGATGGTGGGTGGCGCAAAGGGTTAATCGTGGGCCGTTAGGCCTACACGTGTAATTGATCAGCTTTGATGCCATGATAAAGTCTGAGGTTCAACCTTAAATTCAATTGATGTTAAGGAAAGTAGCCCAGAATCCTTATATGTTAGAGATAAGTCTTGTTTATTCGCAATATGAGATAATGTTTTCTTACGCTTGTAACACTCACATATTTTCTCTCCCACTTTTACCACAGCATGTGCACGCACGTCTGCATGTAGATTGCAAGACTGTTGCACGTGTATTGCACAACTCTTTGATACACAGTGCACATAATTACAAAATCACATATGGTTATGTGTGGATACAATAAAATTCCAAAACCTAATACTCCCTCCGTCCCATAAAATCTTCCCCATTTTGAATAGTGTCAAGTCAACCGAGTACAACTTTAATCATACTTTAATATCAATCTAATGAAATTTTAATAATTGCTATTGATAAATCATTTGGTTATTTTATGAATAACAATTTTTAGATTTTTATTATGATAAGTAAATAGATATTAAAATTTGATCAAAGTTGAACTTGATTGAACTGAGTTCATAGTAACCGGGTAAGATTTTATGGGACGGAGGGAGTATATAATATATGTAGGAAACCCGATTCCCTAAACCTATTCCCAAGAAATCCTGAATGACTTAGACTCCATTTATTTCGCGTAAAATAATTTGTGAAAAATGATTTCCTGTAAAATATTTTTCGAAAAATGAATTTTCTGTAAAATGTTTTCCGAAAAATGAGATAAACATGTTTTTGACTGTTTGATAAGGAAAATGTTTTCCGGAAAAAAATCATGTGTTTAAACGATTAATTTTTTTTTTTTGACCCGACGGGGGGCAGGGGTGATGGTGGTGAGTGGAGTGGGGTGGGGAGTTGTTAAAAATTAATTTCAAATGATTAAATTATTTTTTTTTACCCGACGGGGGGTGGGGGGCAGGGGTGGTGGATGGAGTGGGGTGGGGAGTTGTTAAAAATAAATTTTAAATGATTTTTTTTTTTTTTCTGGGAGGGGGCAAGGGGTGAGGGGGCGTGGGGAGTGGGGGTGGGGGTGGTGGTGGTGAGTGAGGTGGGTAACATGGAGGGTGTATGAAAAGTTAGATGTGTGAGGGTGTTATCATTTTTCGAAAGATGTTTTACTTAGAAAAAATTCGTAAGTCATTTTACGGCGAAAAGGGGGGGGGGAAACATTTTCTGAAAAATATTTTCCCATTTTTCAGTGTTTACCAAATACCGAAAAATAGTGAAAATATTTTTCAAAAAACATTTTACGATAAACAAACGGAGCCGTAGTTCAGTTTTCTCTTCCTTCTTGATTTTGGCATCACAACCCCAACATCTCCCACTTGGAAGACTAAACTACAATCTACTGATCCCATCAACCTCCCACCTATGGATGAATGACATCGGACCTGTAAAGACCCGAAAAATTTTGAAATATTTTTTTTTTTTTTATTATTTTAATACTCCTTAATTGAATTGGACATGGGTTAATTAAATGGACCAATTTAATTAATTAAATCAAGTGGGCTAAGTTGGGCTTAGGAAGTCAAAGGGGCCCAAGGAGGTGAAAGCCTAGGATATAAAAATAAAACCTCATTATTATTTTCTCATAATCTTTCATTTAACAAAGAGAAAGAAAGAAAAAAGTCAAAAACCCTAAACCTAGAAGGAGGGAGGCGGCTGGTTGCTTGGAGGGGGATTACAGCCGATTTTGTCCTTCTTTTGGCCATTGTTCCTTCATCAAAAATCAAGGTAAGATGATAACCTACAATCTAGTTTTTGTTTCATCCAATTCCGATTTAAATTGAATTAGTTATGATTTTTCAAAGTTTAAAATCATTTAATTCTAGGTTTAGCCAATTTTGGATTTCCAATGATTAATCCTAGGGTTTATGAAATAAATTAAGGATTTAATTATTGGGGAATTGTAGGTTATAATGAAATAACCCTAACCCTAGTTCATATTGATTTGAAATTGAATCAAACACAATTAATATGATTAAAGAGGGTTTTTATTAAAGAATATAGAAACTAAATAATTGTTTAATGTTTAAAAATTTAAAAGAGGAACAAAACAAATTTTTTAAACAAACTGGGAGTCGGCCGAAAGGTGTTCTAGGCATGATTTATGTGTTCTCCACATAAGGGTTAGTATTCTTGTTAGTTTATATAAAAACCGTTAGTTTTTAAACGGAAAAGGGACTAAACTGCAGAGTTTTCAAAACTGAAAGGATTTCTCAGTTAAGTTACTAACTGAACAGTTAACTTCAGGACTGAACTGAAAAGTTCAAAAGTTCTGAGGGACTGTTCTGTAATTTTCAAAATCTGAAGGACTGTTTTGCAATTACTGAAAAGTTGAGGGACTGTTCAGTAATTTTTCAAAAGTTGAGGGACTGTTTTGTAATTTTTCAAAAGTTGAGGGACTATTTTGTAATTTTCCAAAAGTTGAGGGACTGTTTTGTAATTTTTCAAAAGTTGAGGGACTATTTTGTAATTTTCAAAAGTTGAGGGACTATTTCGTAAAAATTGAAAAGTTAAAGAACCTTATTGAAATTAAGAAAATCTAAAGAAACCCTAAGGAATTTAGGGGAAGTCCAAAGACTTTAAAGGGGAATATATCAAAGAAAAAGAAGAAGAATAACACTTTAAGAATACTAAAAGACTTAGGTTCCAAAGTGTTAGGATTTCGGAATAGAAAGTTTCTAAGTTAAGAAACTGCTAAATGAGGAAAGCTTCTAAAAATAGAAGGTTAGTTAACCAATTAAGGTGAGTCTAAGAATAACTCATAGGTTAACTAAGGAAAGGAAGTATAGGTGCATAAGAAGTAATAAAAGGTTACTTGTGCCTAAAATATGCTATTACGTGATTGTAGATTTCGCGTAAAGGGCGTTGCTAAGCAAGGAAGCAAAGCTAAGGTAAGGAATTACGATCCTAAGTACTCTTGTACATCAATTCGTTTGGAAACTCCATTGAGTCTTTTCAAAACATGAATGCTATCTGTGGCTGATAGTAATTTTTAAAATACTCTGATGAAATGTATCGTCATTGAAAATTCCTTATTCTGTGATATGTTCTTGTTCATGGAATATCTGCAAATATTGAAATTGCTATGTGTGTTCTTGTACCTTGGAATGCACTGTATGTAATAACTAGTATGCATTACTATTTACTAGTTATGAAATTATGCTTAATGAGAAAAGCATGTATTATGAAAAATCGACATCAATGTAGGTGATCGATATGGGAATACTCAATGTAGGGTATAACCCATGTAATAACTAGTATGCATTATAATTTACTAGTTATGAAACTATGCTTAATGAGAAAAGCATGTATTATGAAAACACGACATCAATGTAGTTGTTCGTTGTTTTGGGGAATTACTCAATGTAGGGTATGACCCATGGAATTGACGGAAGTCTGAAAGCATAACAAAGTTGTAGTTGCCACACTTTCTTTGCTATGAAATATACACATAATTGTTGTTTATAACCTATCCTTGAATATAATTTTTGGATGCGTTCTTTCTAGTCGTCTCCTCATTGTATCGATGAGACCACGTATGAACTTACTGGGCATTGTTCGCTCATTCCTTCATTTTCTTTTTCCCTCAGGACCGGAATAGAAAGGAGGAGAACCGTCATCAGAAAGAGGCGGAGAAATTAAGTAGAATAAATGAATTATTTAATGATTCCGAATTTCAGGACTTTTATTAGTATTAGTTACTGTAGTTAGCCGTTACATCTGATCTTTCCGCACTTATGTAATGGTTTGACTTAAGTTACCATTGTGGGCCCGTATTTTTGGGTATTTATTTATGTTTATGGAATTATGGAAATTATGGAAAATTCGGGGTCGTTACAGTTGGTATCAGAGCTCCGATTTTAGGTCTCATGGGAAGTGTTAGATCTAAGTACCTTGGAGTAATAGAATTGACTTTTGAGGAATGAAACCCAGAATTAAGAAATGGTTCTAGGTTTGAAAATTATAAAGTTAGGAAAACTAAGTGGAAAGGTTAAAGGAATAACTTACTCGTTGCTTTGGAAGATTAAAGCATATTTACTTTAAGTATATAAATATTATGTATTGAAGATATACTAATGATGATCTGTCTTGATTCTAGGAGATGATCATGAGATATTCTTTGAGTTTTGGCTGGTAATATGACCTAGGAGAGTCAAAGGTACCTATAGAAAAAGACGAGGCAGTTATCGAGGTAATAAAGAATGAGGTTTCTAAGGTGAGATACTTGAGGTATAAGCTGAAGAGATTGGGAGTAGTGAAGCTACTCCAATTGTAATTGAAAATGATGATTAAGAGTTAGAGACAGTAAGAAGGTCTAGAGGAAGACCAAGAGGTTCTAAAAAGACACCAAAAGGAACCTAGTGAAAGACCTAGGGGAAGACCTAGGAAGGTATTGTTTCACGATTGAAAAGTGGGACGTTGAGTTATTTATGAGTAGAGAAAATGAGTAGTTAGTTCTAAACGAACTCCAGATATTGTGTGGAATTTAAGAGTTTAATGCAATGATAATATTGGAGTTTATTTTGAGGAATTGTTGTTATTTTGTTCTTAAGTGTTAAGCGTGTATGCTAACCTAGAACGAGAAAGTTGGTCGAGTGAAAAGACCATGTGTGAAAAGTAATTGGCTGATTGAAATGGCCAAGTGAGAACAATGATTGGTCTGCTGAAACGACCGATGTGAAAAGATGAACGGCCTATTGAAACGGTCGAGTGTAATTAAGTTTAGGTCTAGTGAAACGACCGGTATTTGATAAGTGGTCTATTGAAACGACCAAGGATCTAATGAAACGACGATTAAAAGGAAAAAGTTAAAATCTTTTGAGACGGACTCAATGAGGAAATTATCCAAGTAACAAACCTATAAGAAGTCATAATTTCCCTAACTATAATGTCCCAAAGGGGGGAAGGTTGCTAAATTTAGGAAGTTACTAAATTTAGAAAGCTACTATTTTAGGAATGTACCTAAAATAGAAAGTATATAAATTACTATTTTAGGAGAGTGCCTAAAATAGAAAGTATAGAGATTACTATTTTAGGAAAGTACCTAAAATAGAAAGTATAAAATAGAAAGAATGGAGGTTACTATTTTAGGAAGTTACCTAAAATAGAAAGCCTAGTTAACCAAACCAAGGAGTCAAGAATAACTCAGAGGTTAACAAAAAGAACTATTAAAGTGTTTTAGAAACGGAAAGTCTTCAAAAGTTAAAATCTAGTCTGTTGAGACGAAAACGAAATTTAATTATAGTCTGTTGAGACGGAAATATAAAATTGAAGTTAGTCTTTTGAGACAAAATCGTAAAGTATTAACTAGCAAGACGGCTACGTATATATATGTAGTGAGTTTGTTTAACTAAATATTATAGATATTATTACTTATTAAAGAAGCTAGTGGACCGAAAAGTGTCGCTGGACACTGGAAACTGGAAGCTAGGACCAAGATGAGACCGGTAACAAAAGGAAAGCTACGGATGAGAACCGTGGAAAGGAGGTACTGCAAGTAAGTACCAGAATAAGAATTTCGATAACCGCAAGAAGGGGAACAAAATTGATGCCCAAGGGTGAGGAACTACTGGGAAATGCCATGTGTGCGAGGGGGAGCACAAGACTGATGAATGCTGGTATAAGGAAAAGAAATGTTACAATGGTGACAAGATGAGACATTCGCAGTTGAAGTACCAAGAACCAAGGGAAGCTGAAATTGCTCAAGGAGAAAAAGATGATAAAAGAACCGGTAGTGGTTGTGGACGAGTGTTACCATGATTGTCAAGGACACAAGAGCCACAAATAATTTTGTTGAAGATACAATTCAACTCTATTCTAGTGATGGGTATGCATTGTTTGATTCTGGTGGTGCGCATTAAATTATTAGTGCTTATTAGGCAAAGAAAATGAACTTGGAACCTGAGGCGTTAGGATTACCTCTGGTCATAGATTCTCTGACGAGAGAGTCAATTTCTATTTCATATGCATATAAGTGTTTCCCTTTGAAAATAGGAGAAAGAGAACTCGAGGTTGACCTTATCGAGTTAGGAATGAATGAATTTGATATTATCTTTGGGGATAGATTGGTTAGTTGCTTACCATGCCAAGAAAAATGGCTTTAAGAAGGAAGTGTATTTCAGATTACCATCTGGAGAAGAGTTTTATGACCAAGAATCGAATCCTAGACCCCAAGTGAACTTTATTTCGGAGATGAAAGCCCGAATGATGTTAAGAAAAGGATGTGAAAGTTTTTTTGCCAATATTAGTGAGAGGGATAAGAAAGAAGTGCGTATAGAACCTCTTTCAGTGATCGGAGATTTAAGGATGTGTTCCCAGAATAATTGCCTGGAATACGACCAGAAAGAGAAGTGGAATTCTCTATAGATTTAACACCAGAAACCGCACCAATATCTAAGGCACCGTCAGAATAGCGTTGACCTAACTTAAAGAACTGAAGGAACAGTTACAAGAACTATCGGATAAAGGTGTGTTTGTATTCATTAAGGAGGTTTTGATATATACAGAGACCAAGGGAAAGCATGAAGAGCACTTGAGATTAGTGCTGCAAATTCTGAAAGAACAACAATTGTATGCCAAATTCAAGAATTACGAATTTTGGCTAGAGAAAGTGGCATTCTTAGGACATGTGATATCTAAGGATGAAGTTGCAGTGGATCCAACAAAACTAGAAGCTATAGTGAATTGGGAAAGACCAACCACAGTTAGTGAGATAAGAAATTTCTTGGAATTGGCTAGTTACTATAGGAGATTCATTGAAGGATTCTCTAAGTTGCCAGGACCGTTAATTAGATTAACGCAGAAAGGAACAAGGTTAGTTTGGTCAGAAGAATGTGAAAAGAATTTTCAGGAACTGAATCAAAGATTAGTCTCTGCACCAGTTCTTCCGTTACCATCTGGATCAGACGGATTTGTAATTTATAGCGATGCTTCGCTTAAAAGATTAGGCTGCGTATTGATGCAGAATGATAAGGTTATAGACTACGTGTCAAGGAAAAAAAAAAAAACGCGAGAAGAATTACCCGACTCATGATTTAGGGCAGCAACAGTGGTGTTTGCATTACTTGTACGAAACGACTTGTCAGATTCATACGTATCATAAGGGTCTTAAGTATATTTTCACCCAAAAAGGAACTTAATATGAGGCAAAAGAGATGATTATAATTACTTAAAGATTATGATTGTACCATTTTGTATCACCAGGGAGGCCAATAAGGTGGCCGATGCATTGAGTAGGAAGAATAGGGGAACCTTAGCGGCATTAATTTCTAAGGGGGTAAGTGCGTGAAATAACGTTGAGGGTTCAAACTTAGCAGTGCGAGTTAGAGGGTATCTAGCTCAGTTAATTGTTCAACCTACATTTTTGGAGAGAGTTAAGGAGGCTCAAGGTGTAGACGATGAGAGAGATGTCCTCATGGGCAAAGGACAAGGCCAAGATCTTCGTATGGGCGAAGATGGGATCTTAAGGTATAAGTCGAGAATTTGGGTACCAGACAACCGAGACAAAAAGCGAGAGATCTTACAAGAATCGCACTATTCGAAATTTTCTGTTCATACCAGGAATACAAAGATGTATAGGAAATTAATGGGTAACCCGCTGATTGAATTGGAATTGATTTTTGTGTTCTCGTACCTTGAACACTACATATACTATTATTATGAGGACGTTGTATAAATTGGTCTAGACATATTGAAATGACCTTAATATTAAATGAATTGGTCTAGACAGATTGAAATGACCTTAATATTAAATGAATTGGTCTAGACAGATTGAAATGACCTTAATATTAAATGAATTGGTCTAGACAGATTGAAATGACCTTAATATTAAATGAATTGGTCTAGACAGATTGAAATGACCTTAATATTAAATGAATTGGTCTAGACAGACTTGAAATGACCTTAATATTAAATGAATTGGTCTCATGATTGAAATGACCTTAATATTAAATGAATTGGTCTAGACAGATTGACATGACCTTAATGTTAAATGAATTGGGTTAGACGAATTGAAATGACCTTAAATTCTATAGACGTGATTATCATGATGCATCTGGATAAGGGAGCGCTCTGATAAAAGCGTAGGGAGCCTTATTCGACGATCGCCTGAAAAGAGATATCAGAGTCACCTAGATGAAAGGTGCACCAGTACTTAGAATTGACAGACATATGTGTATAAAATCACTATATGGTTAATTGTAAAAGTACCACTACTTGTTATTGGAAGAGTATCTTTCATTGTCAATGGAAATGAGAGATTATAGCAATGGACTTAGTGGTTGGATTACCAAGACGCCGAAAGGTCATAACGCGATTGGGGTCATAGTGGAGAGACTTATGAAGTCGACTCACTTTCTGAAAATTTAGGTACAACATATTCGGAATGGTTATTAACGGCACAAAGTAGACAGAAATCGTACGCAGACAACAGACGACGCGATTTAGAATTTCAAGTGAGAGGTCATGTGTTTTTGAAGATCTCACCAACCAAAAGTATTATGAGGTTTGGTATAAAAGGAAAGTTGAGTCCAAGGTACGTAGGACCATTTGAGATCTTGGATAGAGTTGGAAAGGTGGCATATCGATTAGCCTTACCACCCGTACTTGTCAGTACACAATGTATTTCACGTATCCATGTTAAGAAAGTATATGACAGATGCTAGTCATGTAATTGAATACAAGCAGCTAAGGCTTCGAACAGATTTGAGTTATGACGAGAAACCGATTAAGATTGTGGACCGGAAGGACCAGAATTTGCGAAGGCGAGTTATACCGTACGTGAAGGTACAATGGAGCAACCACTCAGAACGTGAGGCGGCATGGGAGCTCGAAAACGAAATGAGGGAAATGTATCCCGATCTCTTAAAAAATTAAGGTACGTTTAGTTTGGAGGACCAAACTCTTTTAAGGGGGTAAGAATGTAAAGACCCGAAAAATTTTGAAATATTTTTTTTTTTTTGTATTATTTTAATACTCCTTAATTGAATTGGACATGGGTTAATTAAATGGATCAATTTAATTAATTAAATCAAGTGGGCTAAGTTGGGCTTAGGAAGTCAAAGGGGCCCAAGGAGGTGAAAGCCTAGGATATAAAAATAAAACCTCATTATTATTTTCTCATAATCTTTCATTTAACAAAGAGAAAGAAAGAAAAAAGTCAAAAACCCTAAACCTAGAAGGAGGGAGGCGGCTGGTTGCTTGGAGGGGGATTACAGCCGATTTTGTCCTTCTTTTGGCCATTGTTCCTTCATCAAAAATCAAGGTAAGATGATAACCTACAATCTAGTTTTTGTTTCATCCAATTCCGATTTAAATTGAATTAGTTATGATTTTTCAAAGTTTAAAATCATTTAATTCTAGGTTTAGCCAATTTTGGATTTCCAATGATTAATCCTAGGGTTTATGAAATAAATTAAGGATTTAATTATTGGGGAATTGTAGGTTATAATGAAATAACCCTAACCCTAGTTCATATTGATTTGAAATTGAATCAAACACAATTAATATGATTAAAGAGGGTTTTTATTAAAGAATATAGAAACTAAATAATTGTTTAATGTTTAAAAATTTAAAAGAGGAACAAAACAAATTTTTTAAACAAACTGGGAGTCGGCCGAAAGGTGTTCTAGGTGATGATGGCCACACGGGCGGTCCGGCCCGGCCCGGCCCGGAGGAGGCGGATTAAACGGTTAAACGGGTGAAGCCCGTTTTGTCCGTGTGAGTAAACCAAGCTTAAGTGCCCGGGCCCGGCCCGTGTTCGTATCCAAGAGAAGGCCTACCCGGGCTTGGCCCGGATCCAAGTACCCACGGGCCAAACGGATTAACCCATTTTTTTTTTTTTGCAAAATTGGAAACGGGGGCTGGGGGGGTTCGAACTCGGGGGGGGAAGGTCTTGGGGGTAGTTTACCACTTGGACACTAGGTCCTTATTGTTATTTAATCCAAATGTTAAATATTAACGTCATTTCACAAAAAAAAAAAAAAAAAAAAAAAAAAAGGGAAACGGCCAAACGGACCGAGGGTAAACGGCTCTCGGAATTCCCGCGGCTTGGCCCGTCCGTGGCCAAAAGGTCACATGGCCCGTACCGTGAAATGTTGCGGCACGGCGGCAGGTGGCTGCCGGCTTCTGCCGCCAAACTAAGCTTCGGCCAAGGGCTTCATTTTTGTCCCACGGGCTTGGGCCCAAATTGGCCATCATCAGTTCTAGGCATGATTTATGTGTTCTCCACATAAGGGTTAGTATTCTTGTTAGTTTATATAAAAACCGTTAGTTTTTAAACGGAAAAGGGACTAAACTGCAGAGTTTTCAAAACTGAAAGGATTTCTCGCCAAGTTACTAATCGAACAGCTTAACTTCTCGTGACCGAATCGAAAAGTTCAAAAGTTCGAGGGACCGTTCTGTAATTTTCAAAATCTGAAGGATCTGTTTTGCAATTACCGAAAAGTTGAGGGACTGCTCGCAATTTTTCAAAAGTTGAGGGACCGTTTTGTAATTTTTCAAAAGTTGAGGGACTATTTTGTAATTTTCCAAAAGTTGAGGGACTGTTTTGTAATTTTTCAAAAGTTGAGGGACTATTTTGTAATTTTCAAAAGTTGAGGGACTATTTCGTAAAAATTGAAAAGTTAAAGAACCTTATTGAAATTAAGAAAATCTAAAGAAACCCTAAGGAATTTAGGGGAAGTCCAAAGACTTTAAAGGGGAATATATCAAAGAAAAAGAAGAAGAATAACACTTTAAGAATACTAAAAGACTTAGGTTCCAAAGTGTTAGGATTTCTAATAGAAAGTTTCTAAGTTAAGAAACGCTAAATGAGAAAAGCTTCTAAAATAGAAGGTTAGTTAACCAATTAAGGTGAGTCTAAGAATAACTCATAGTTAACTAAGGAAAGGAAGTATAGGTGCATAAGAAGTAATAAAAGGTTACTTGTGCCTAAAATATGCTATTACGTGATTGTAGATTTCGCGTAAAGGGCGTTGCTAAGCAAGGAAGCAAAGCTAAGGTAAGGAATTACGATCCTAAGTACACTTGTACATCAATTCGTTTGGAAACTCCATCGAGTCTTTTCAAAACATGAATGCTATCTGTGGCCGATAGTAATTTTTAAAATACTCGATGAAATGTATCGTCATTGAAAATTCCTTATTCGTGATATGTTCTTGTTCATGGAATATCTCGCAAATATTGAAATTGCTAATGCTGTGTTCTCATGTACCTTGGAATGCATCAGATGTAATAACTAGTATGCATTACTATTTACTAGTTATGAAATTATGCTTAATGAGAAAAGCATGTATTATGAAAAATCGACATCAATGTAGGTGATCGATATGGGAATACTCAATGTAGGGTATAACCCATGTAATAACTAGTATGCATTATAATTTACTAGTTATGAAACTATGCTTAATGAGAAAAGCATGTATTATGAAAACACGACATCAATGTAGTTGTTCGTTGTTTTGGGAATTACTCAATGTAGTGGTATGACCCATTACGAATTGACGGAAGTACCGAAAGCATAACAAAGTTGTACTTGCCACACTTTCTTTGCTATGAAATATACACATAATTGTTGTTTATAACCTATCCTTGAATATAATTTTTGGATGCGTTCTTTCTAGTCGTCTCCTCATTGTATCGATGAGACCACGTATGAACTTACTGGGCATTGTTCGCTCATTCCTTCATTTTCTTTTTCCCTCAGGACCGGAATAGAAAGGAGGAGAACCGTCATCAGAAAGAGGCGGAGAAATTAAGTAGAATAAATGAATTATTTAATGATTCCGAATTTCAGGACTTTTATTAGTATTAGTTACTGTAGTTAGTCGTTACATCTGATCTTTCCGCACTTATGTAATGGTTTGACTTAAGTTACCATTGTGGGCCCGTATTTTTGGGTATTTATTTATGTTTATGGAATTATGGAAATTATGGAAAATTCGGGGTCGTTACAGGACCACTGATAGAGGCAGCTCTAGGCCTACCAAGACGAGTTGAAGGGGACCGTGGCTTCAACCTAACAACTGGATTATCCTTGCTCTGAGTCTTCAATTCTTGTGATCTTCCTTACAGATCCTCGTTAAACATTCTTTTCTTTACCTATGAACCTTGTAATAACAACGTACTAGCATGGTCTTTGAAACCGTGAGTTTTAATGAGAACATATTTATGTTTTCTTATTTAAAAAGACTTTTATATGATAAAAAGATTTTGGAACTTTCATGAAAGATTTATAAGTATCCTACTTTGACTAGGAGATTGTAAATATGTAAATATCTTTTATTTATGTACATAGTTTTATATTAGGACTAATTACCTACTAATATTTGATTTCCTTGTGAGTGTGTTTTATGTTTTTATATAGGAAAAGAGATCTCACAAAGGAAGATGTTGATTGCATGAAGATCTTCTTCATGGTGCTTTATAAATACAAGGCATTCAGCACATGAGAAGCAACGGAATTTTAGAGAGAAAATTACATACTCTTCATTGTATTCGACATTGTTGATTTTAGGTTGTGAGTGAAGGTTGTGCCTTACATCCGTAACTCACATCTAGGTTTTCATAGAGTTCTTTTGTTTTACTTCTGACTAGAATAGATCCTACTTGAGAAAGGGGAGTTGTTCTTGTCATAGAAGGTGATTAGAACTCGTTTAGTATTTTCATATTTTAGTGTTTCACTTATTTGTTTTTGTAAGCATCGAAAGTTTTTATAGTGAAAAGTTTTTGGGCGTAAGCCTAGTTTGCTGATCACATTGATCAGTACGCGTAAATAATTCTTGAGTTATTGCATTTAATTTGCTTTTAATTACTTTATTCCGGTGCATTATCTGTGGATGTGTGGACAGTTGTGAGACACATATGTACTCACATCCTTTGTCTGTTAGGTGATCTAAGTTTCCTAGCTACACGAAACTTTCAATTGGTATCAGAGCCAACTCTCGATATATTACTGAGTGTTGATCCAGAAAGTGTAGTCATTATGGAATGCCAAAATCACCAAAACAGGCCTCCTGTCTTGGATGGCACCAATTATTCTCTTTGAAAGTCTAAGATGTGTAATTACATCAAAAGTATTGATGAAAGGGCTTGGATGTGTATTCTTGTTGCATGGCAACCTCCTACTGTGGAGAAAAAGCCACCTTCTGGTGTTGGTGAGTCTATTTTCGAAAGAAAAACTGAAAATCAATGGACTCTTGATGAAATACAAGCTGCAAATTATAATTCAAAAGCTATGGGTGCTATTTCCAGCCATGTTTCTGGGAATATGTACAAGCTTATAACAAATGAGAGTATAGCCAAAACTGCTTGGGATATTCTGCAAACTCAATGTGAGGGAGCATCAAGTGTGAAGGCTACTAGGCTTAGAATTTTAATGGATAGGTTTGAGTTACTTCAAATGGAAGAAACTGAGGACATTGTGTCATATCCTGCTAAAATTCATGAAATTTCGAATGAGTGCACAAGTCTAGGAGAATTTATCTCCAACGCAAGACTTGTAAGTAAGATTTTAAGGACCTTACCTGAGAGGTTTAACATAAAAGTGGCTGTGATTGAGGAAACAAAAGACACAAACACTGTAGGTCTTGACACAATCATAGGAATCTTGACTGTGTTTGAGCTTAACCTTGAGGCTCAGAAAAAGAACAAAACACACAGTCTTGCTCTCAAAAGTGTTGCTGCTCTTCCAAAAGAGCTTGTGGAATTATCCTCTGAAATTGACAAGTCTAATCTAGAAGAAGAGGATGTAGCTCTTATCTCAAAAAAGTTCAGTTCAATACCGAAAAATAGAAGGATAAGTAAATTTCCTAACAAACCTACTCTCGTTGCTCTGAAAAATCAAAACCTAGCACCGACACCGGATTCAAGAAACCAAGCTTTGAAAACAAATCATCTCGAATCTGTCCAATGTAGGGCATGTCGTGGCTTTGTTCATTATGCCAATGAGTGTGCTAACACACTTAAAAAGAAAGGAATGAGCTTAACTGCTACCCTGAGTGACAGTGAGAATGATGAAGAAGAAGTGGCTAACATGTCTATCATAAACTGCCATTCTGTGTTTAATGCCTTTTATGCAGATATAGAAGAAGATGCTCCTGAAAATTCCTTGGATGTGGTCTCAGTTGTGAACACATCTGGAGTCACATCTGAACTGTTGCTAAACTGTTTCTCTGTAAAAGGAGATTCAGATGATGAAGATGAAGAAAAGGACATTTCCTATGAGGAACTTTTTGCAACATACAAGGAGTTGCATACAGATTGGATGAAAAGATTGGACAAGATTGAGGTACTTGTTAAGGTAAATAAATCTCTTTCTGATAAATTGGCTGCTTGTGAAAATTAAAAAGCTGTTCTTTCAAAGGAAAATGATGCTCAAAAAGATACCATTGCAAGACTTGAAGTCCCTGTGACCAAAAGAGAAGTTGACCTTGAAAAATTCAAGAATGAATGTGAAAAAGCTGAAAATACTTTTACTAAGTTAAATAAAAGTAAGATGAAAATGGAAGAAGCTTTTTCTGTAGGTCAACGTGACAAAACTGGTTTGGGTTTTGAAAATAATTTTGTAAAGAAGGGATGTGAGACTTCTACCTCAAAAAGTATGAAAAAAACAAGTTTTTAAAGAAAAAGTCATTTTGAGTGAGAAAAGACCTAGGAAGAGGCATTACATCTGCCATTACTGCCTAGCTCCTGGTCACATTAGGCCCTTCTGTTACAAGCTCAAGACTGATAAAAAATCTGGTCACTTCAATTAGTCTCAGATGTGTGAGAAGATGTATGCACATCCGAACACACATCCTGGTAATCTGAGACCTCTGCAACCCAAAAAGAAAACTGTTAAACAGTGGGTGGCCAAACCAATTACCACCTGCAATGTTGTTTACTCTTCCCTCAAGAGTACTGTCTCTGGCTCTTGGTATTTTGATAGTGGGTGCTCTAGGCACATGACTGGAAACCAAGCAGTCCTTCTTGACTATGAAGTGATAAATGGAGGGAAAGTAAATTTTGGTGGAGGTGCTCAAGAAAAGATTGTTGGGAAAGGAACCCTAGATGTCAAGGGTCTCCCAAAATTGCACAATGTGTACCATGTGGAAGGCTTGAAAGCCAACTTAATAAGCATCAGTCAACTATGTGATGATGACCTTTATGTGAAATTTGATAAGCACTTGTGTGAAGTGTTTGATAAGGATAATACCTGTGTGTTTACTGGTCCTAGATCTGCTGACAATTGTTACCAATTTGGTGACAATCTTTCTTGCCTAAGCTCAAAAGCTAATGATGTCAATCTGTGGCACCAAATATTAGGGCATGCTAGCTGTAGAACTCTGGAAGAACTTCAAAGGTTTGAAGCTATAAAAGGTCTCCCTAAACTGAACTTCAAGAACCCTGATGTCTGTGGTTCATGTCAAAAGGGAAAGCAAACAAAAGCATCACATAAAAAGGTTCAACAATGCTCCACTTCTAGGTGTTTGGAGATGATTCATACTGACTTAATGGGACCTATTGAAGTTGAAAGCTTTGGTAGAAAAAAGTATGCCTTTGTGTGTGTTGATGATTATTCTAGGTACACTTGGGTAATGTTCTTAAGGGAAAAGTCAGAAATAATTGGAGAATTCAAGAATTGGTACAAAAGGGTGAGAAACCTTTATGGTCTTAAGACTGTGAGAATTAGGTCTGACCATGGCACTGAATATGAGAATCAAATGTTCACCAATTTTTGCAATTCTAAGGGAATCACTCATGAGTTTTCAGCACCAATCACCCCACAGCAAAATGGGATTGCTGAAAGAAAAAATAGAACCTTGCAAGAAATGGCTAGGGTCATGTTAAGTTCTAAAAACCTGTCCAAAAAGTTTTGGGCAGAAGCTTTAAACACTGCTTGTCACATTGGCAATAGGGTGTTTTTAAGAATTGGTAGCACTGTCACTCCATACCAAATCCTTCTTGGAAAGAAGCCAACTGTGAAATATTTTCCTGTGTTTGGATGTGTTTGCTACATTCTCAATGATAGAGAATATATGTCCAAGTTTGATTCAAAGAGTGATAAAGCAATTTTCATGGGCTATTTCACTAATAGTAGAGCTTACAGAGTTTTTAATCTCAAAACTAAGACCATTATGGAATCTGCTAATGTTATTTTTGATGACTCACTTGATCTTAACCTCAAGGCTGCTGAGGATGATGTTTCAGGTTGCTTACTGGACTGGAAAGATACAGAGCTTAGTGCCGGAGAACCAACAAAATCTTGTCCGTCGCATCGAAAAACCTGCAGAACCTGATAAAGATGTAACCAAGGATGTGGACACATCTGCTTCCACATCTGAACCCACATCTGCTCCCACATCCACTAAAAATCCACATGGCCGAGGACAGTTCCTCTGATTCTGATCAGGATGATGCTCCAGAAGGTAATGTGAATGGGTGTGTGGATAGGTCAAAGGATATCCCTTCAAAAATCCAGAAAAACCACCCCACTTCACAAGTTGTGGGAGATGTGCATGCTCAAGTGAGAACTGGATAAAAGGATAAAGTTGATTATAGAAAGATGGCTGATTTATGGAGTTGCTCCTCAGCATACTCCCAGGTAAGCTTTTGTTGTTTTGTTTCTAAGATAGAACCTAAGAATGTTGCTGAAGCATTGAAAGATGCTGACTGGATTCTTGCTATGCAAGATGAATTGATTCAATTTGAAAAGAATGAGGTATGGACTCTTGTTCCTAGACCCTCACATGGTAATGTCATAGGAACCAAATGGATTTTCAAGAACAAAACTAATGAGCAAGGTGTGATCACTAGAAATAAAGCTAGGTTAGTTGCTCAAGGTTATACTCAAATAGAGGGTATTGATTTTGAGGAGACATTTGCTCATGTTGCAAGAATTGAGTCCATTAGGCTCTTATTAGCCATTGCTTGTTACCTCAAGATTACTCTTCATCAAATGGATGTTAAGAGTGCTTTTCTAAATGGGATACTGAATGAGGAAGCCTATGTTGAACAACCTAAAGGCTTTGTGGACTCTAAGTATCCTAACCATGTGTATAAGCTGAAGAAAGCTCTGTATGGGCTAAAGCAAGCTCCTAGAGCACAGTATGGTAGAGTTGGCCCGACCATTTGCTTCAACTAGGATTCAAGAGAGGTGAGGTTGACAAAACACTGTTTGTGAGGAAAAATAAAAAGGAGATTCTTGTGGCACAAATCTATGTAGATGATATTGTGTGTTGGGTCAAATTCTGACCCTATGCTAACTGAATTTGTGGATAGCATGACTTTCACATTTGAGATGAGTATGGTAGGTGAGTTGAATTTTTTCTTAGGCTTACAGATTAAGCAATTCAAAGATGGCATGTTCATCTCACAGTCTAAGTATGCCAAGAATCTTGTGAAAAAGTTTGAACTTGAACACTCTTCACATCAAAGAACACCAATGGGATCTTCCCAAAAGCTGAGTCATAATTCTGATGGTGAGAGTGTTGATCAAACACTGTACAGAAGCATGATAGGAAGTCTGTTTTACCTCACTGCAAGTAGACCTGATATTATGTACAGTGTGTGTCTCTGTACAAGATACCAAGCCAACCCTAAAGTGTCCTATCTTAAAGCCTTGAAAAGAATCATTAGATATGTGAGTGAGACTGTGAACCTAGGCCTGCATTACTCTAAGGAAACAAACACCAATTTGGTTGGGTACACTGATTCTGATTGGGCTGGAAATAGTGATGATAGAAAGAGTACCACAGGTGGATGTTTCTACCTAGGAAATAACCTTGTGTCTTGGTATAGTAGAAAGCAAAATTGTGTGTCCTTATCCTTCTTGAAATTTGAATATGTTGCCCTTGGGAGTTGCTGCACACAATTGCTTTGGATGAATCAAATGTTAAAAGATTATGGATTGAATAGCAAAGTTTTGACTGCTTTTTGTGATAACAAAAGTGCCTTGGACATATCTAAAAATCATGTCCAACATTCTAGAACAAAGCACATTGATATTAGACATCATTTCATTAGAGATCTTGTAGAACAAAAAACTGTATTAATGCGGAATTTGTTGGGACTGAAAATCAATTGGCTGATATATTTACAAATGCATTAGATTTGGAGAGATTTTTCTCCTTGAGGAAGTCTCTTGGCTTGTGTGATATCTAAGGTTGTGAGACCAAATGTGTCTCACATCCTCTAACACATCTGTATATTAGATTAACTGAAAAAATTTTTATTAAAAATAAAAATTCAAAAAATATCATGCATTAGCACGAAATTTCTCAGTGTGGTCACTTGTGAGTCTTCATCTTTGACATTATTTTTGATCACTTAATTGTGAGCACTTCCTGTTCATGTCACCTTTTGGTGACTTGATGTAACCTTCCTAGGTATCTCACAGTGGGTGCTTTAAAAGAAAAAAAATATATGTGTGAGAAACAGCTGCTTCACCCTTAGTATGAAGCCATACCATTGTGATCAAGTGATTCTCATAAGAAATCTTGAAATCAAACTTGATAGGATCATTGGGAAAAAAGGGCTATCTTTGGGATCAAGTAAAGTGAAAGCTACTCACAATGCAAAAATCCACAACAAAAAAAAAATGGTGGATGCATCCTAGAGGCTGTGCAGATTGGATTATTGCTCATTGACTTTTTGTGATCTAAATGTGTCTCCATATGTGACTCACATCCTATGCCACATCCATAAGCTGAGAATATTTTCACCACCTGTGTGTTTGCATCATGCTAGGCATACTGCATTTTTTAGGACATATAGGAGTTTTGTAAATATACTAGTTAATTAATTTTCTTTCTTAATTCATTATTTGATTTATGGGTTTTTGATCTCCAATATCTTTCATGAAAGAAAAAGGTGTGTATCAATCCTTGTTTGAAAAGGTTGGAAAATTCAATTGGGATTCTGTTTTAAAATAAAGATATGGCTGAGCTATTTTTGTTTCCATAAAAATCTATCAAAATCTTGTTTTATTTTGATCCCCTATTTCTTAGAAGGTGGTTGTGTGTGGTAACCTCAAAGGTTTCTAGCCGTTGGAGGACTCTTAAGGAATTTGGATTGTGTGAAACCTTTTTGGAGAAGGATTCCTAGTTCTATTTGGAAAGGGGGAGCTGTGAGTATTTATGAGACCTCACATCCGTCCCATCCCACATAAACCCTTGTTAAAACCTTTTGTTCTTCCTTCTCCTTGCACACAATCTCACACACATTGCATTAATTTCACTTTCTACTGTTCAACCTAACCCAATTCCTCTGTTTAAATGGCCGATCATACCAACATTCGTGAGGAAGACGTTCTTGATGTTGTTCCAATCTCTGTAGCTAAAGGTGAAGCTTCCATTGTGTCAACCCTGTTATTTCAAAATTCCTTGCTGAATTTACCTCCCCTTCGTCCTCATCTGAACCAATCATGGAAGCCCCATCGCCTAAATCCCCTACATTGGAACCAACCGCTGAAAACCCTAAGGATTCAACCTCTCCGGTGATTCCACCATCGGTTGTCGCCCCTATTCCTCCATCTGTAGAACCTTCCTCAACCAATAAAAGGAAGCTAGCTCAAGCAAAACCCCTGAAGCAAGCTGCGATCCCTGTTCCCCAATGTAACCTTCGAAGATCGCATAGGGTTCGAAAATTGTCAGAGGCTGACAAGCTGAAGAACTTGAAGAAACCAGGTGGGAAACCCTCTACCGCCATAGCTTGTGATGATGGTGAAGAAGAAGAAGAAGAGGTAATTGTTCCTCTTGTAAGAACTAGGGCTAAATCTGTTGTTACTCCTCCTGTGGTTGTTTAACCTGTCCCTGTTATTACCCCTTCTGAAAATATTCCCCATAATGATCCTATTGATCCTGTTCCTTCACCACCTTTTGTTCCATGTGATCCTATCATCCCCAATCCTACTCCCACTCCTGTGATTGATGCCTCTGTTCCTATTGAGGATACTCCTGCTCCTGTTGTTTCAAGTCCTGTTGAAGATCTTATTACTTTTAGTGATGAAGAACCCTTAGCTAGTGTTTTGATGGAGCTGAAAGGGAAGAAAAAGGTTGCCCCTACTGATTTAGAGCCTCTTGAGGAAGAAGCATATGAATCAGAATCAAGCTATGAAAGTGATGACACTGCATCTGATGTCAACTACAAACTGGGAAGGGATGAATTAGAACAAGAAAAAGAGGACCAAGAAGTAGATTCCTCTTCTGATGATGAAACTGAGGTAGAGTCCATCAAAGTGCCATTCCCTGCAAAGGATGTGTCTGAGGATGTGCCCACATCCAAATGCACATCTACAAGGAAGAAAGCTGACAAGGGTACGTCTTCTACTCTTTCCATTGCTCCTACCCCAAAACCCTTCTCTAAGAAATTTTCGACCAAAAAGGCCTCTGATAGGTTTGGCCTAATTTCCTCTAAAGCCTTTGTTGTAGAAATGAAAAGAGATAGGGAAACATTCTTTAAGATTGGCTTGGACAAATTTTTTGAGGAAAGAGGACTATTTTTTACTGTGGATCATCCTCTCCCTTTCTATCCTAAAATGGTGTATGAATTTTATGCCAATTTGACCAAGGGACTAGATAGATGCTCCTCTCCCCTCTCTGTTTATGTTAGAGGAATATTTGTCCCTTTTTCCCCATCTGTGGTGAATGATTTTCTTGGGTTGAATGATTCTTTGGATGAATTAGTTTCTATTGATGATGATGAGCTTGTGGCTGCTATCACCCATGGAAAGGTAACCTCTTGGCCTGTGAAGCCAAAGGATTTGGGAAGTGGATCTTTATCCTCTCTCTACTGTTTTCTCCATTCCATTCTTGTTGCCAATCTTTGCCCCTCAAATAACAAAACTTCAGTTACTAGGGTGCAAGCTCTTCTTCTCTATAGATTGGGCATTAAGAGGCATATTAACTTTGGAGATTTCATTTTTAGGAAGATTTGTGACTATGGAGAGTCACCATCTAAAAAGTGGTCTTTACCCTATCCATCTTTGATTTCTCAAATCCTGATAGCCAATGGAGTTAAGCCTGAAAAAGGAGAAGAAAAGTTTGAAAAATTTGCTCTGTTTAAGGAAACAAAAACTCTGCTAGACCCCAAGCAAAGACATGTGGATCTTCCTTTGGGCACTGTACCTGAGATTGCAATGCCAGATGTGGACACATCTGAACCCACAACTGATGATCCATTTGAGGCTCAAATAAAAGATCTGGATGCTGAAATTGCCCATGCTGAAACCCAAATTCAAACCTCCACTGCTCATGCCAACAACCTTAAAGCTCTTAAGGATAGACTTCTCAGGTGGCATGCTAAACTTTCTAGTCAAAAAGGGGGAGAATCAAGCTCTGTGCCTGCTGCTGCTGGAAATAGAAAATGGGATGCTGCTGTGTCTGCTGCTGGCTGGAAGCATTGTGAACTTTAATTTAGGGGGAGAATTTTTTTTGGTTGTTTTGATGTTTTGATGGTTGCAAAAACAATTTTAATTTCTGCTTTAGTTTTAGTTTTTGAAACAATAGGTTGTAATAGTTTTAATTAGGATGTTGCTGAATGGTTGCTTTAGTTTTTTTTTAATGAACTGCTGTTTTCTGCTCTAACTATGTTTGTGTAATTTTTATGTGTGGATGTGTATACACATCTGGACACACATCCATTCATGGGGGGTTATGTTTACTCTATGTTTTTATGTTTACTTTGTGGTCATAAATTGTGAATTCTATAAATCTTTGGTTTTGACCAGAAAGTCCAAAATAGGGGGAGATTGAAACCGTGAGTTTTAATGGGAACATATTTATGTTTCCTTATTTAAAAAGAATTCTATATGGTAAGAAGATTTTGGGACTTTCATGGAAGATTTATAAGTATCCTACTTTGACTAGGAGATTGTAAATATGTAAATATCTTTTATTTATGTACATAGTTTTATATTAGGACTAACCTACTAATATTTGATTTCCTTGTGAGTGTGTTTTAAGTTTTCATATAGGAAAAGAGATCTCACAAAGAAATATGTTGATTGCATGAAGATCTTCTCCATGGTGCTTTATAAATACAAGGCATTCAACACATGAGAAGCAACGGAATTTTAGAGAGAAAATTACATACTCTTCATTGTATTCGACATTGTTGATTTTAGGTTGTGAGTGAAGGTTGTGCCTTACATCCGTAACTCACATCTAGGTTTTCATAGAGTTCTTTTGTTTTACTTCTGACTAGAATAGATCCTACTTGGGAAAGGGGAGTTGTTCTTGTCATAGAAGGTGATTAGAACTCGTTTAGTATTTTCATATTTTAGTTTTTCACTTATTTGTTTTTGTAAGCATCGAAAGTTTTTATAGTGAAAAGTTTTTGGGCGTAAGCCTAGTTTGCTGATCACATTGATCAGTAAGCGTAAATAATTCTTGAGTTATTGCATTTAATTTTCTTTTAATTACTTTATTCCGCTGCATTAACTGTGAATGTGTGGACAGTTGTGAGACACATCTGTACTCACATCCGTTGTCTGTTGGGTGATCTAAGTTTCCTAGCTACACGAAACTTTCAGTCTTGATATTTATGTATCCTCCTAGCAACCGATCACTACTTATCGTGGATCCTACTCTAATTTTGTTGTCGATGACCTCTTGTTTCCTCTGCTAGCCGACTTGAACTTGTAACTTAATCTCAAACATACCATTTCTTTGAGAAAATTGTCTCTCCAAACATGGCTTAACTGGCTGGAAGTTTTAACCTAATACCCAATATGTTTATTTTAGCTTTTAATTGTTTTAGTTCATTATGAAGTCATATGTATTTGAGTTGTATAACTTAGCCTTGTAAATCCCTCTTTTTGTGTATGTGGTTGTGTACACGAGTTGTGTAAACTCTTGAGTTTAGGTAAACTCTTGAGTTTAGGGTTGGTGATGTTATGTTTGGAAAAAGTTGGTTTTTTTGTTGTTGTTTTTGATGTCAAGCATACATCTTTCACATGCATTAGATTAGTCTCAAAAGAGGGTAAAATTTGTAGTCGTTGTCGTGAGTCGTGACGTTGAGGATGATATGGTTGCGCTCAAACTATTTAACTAAATGACTAACTTGTTTATTCGGTATCTTGTTAGGTAAATCTCGTTAATATATAATTTTTTCTAATAGATATGAGATATTATTGGGTGCACCTGCCTCCAAAGTGACATCTGATGAGTCAAAGCTTAAAGCTCATGCTCAAATCGAAAAATGACAAGTCAAAATGAACCGGATAAAGGCATGGTGACAAGCAAAACCGCCTAAGTGCAGTATCCTCCAAACCGCCTTTGTGACCCTCTCCCCCAAACCGCCAGATGCGGTCTCCCCTTCCCTTGAATTCCTTCTCGTCCTACCCTTCCCTTCACACCTCCACCACATTTTCCCTTCTCCCCTCAAACCACATAGGCATACCCCCCAAACCGCCTATGTGCGGTTTCCCCCTAGGCCTCCTATCACCTTCACCCAAACTCTTCCATCCCTCATCCTTTTGCCCTTCCCCTTTCCTCATGCGGTCTCCCCTAATCATCTAGTGGCGGTTTCCCCCTTAACCGAGTATCACCTATGCGGCTTGCCCCAAGTCTTTCTCCCACTATCTTCTTCCCTTGAGCCTAAGCGGTGTCATCTCCCCATGAGGCGCTTAGCATTTCGCCAAGAACCTTTCCCACACACCGAGCTGAACACCTCGATATCCCATGAGGCATACCGCAATAGCCGGCTTGCCCATGAGTTTGTACCATCATACTTCTCCAATGAAGAGCACACCGCCCCCAAGAAGTCATCCCCATGCGATTTCCTCCTCCTAAACAATTATCGTCATGATCCTCCTATACTTAACTTGGATGATCGTTCCTTCCTACAGACATTTAAAACCCCTACACGTGTAATAACCCCAAGTGGCCTAGAATGGTCCCCCTGTACGAGTATGACGATTATCCTAGTGGTCCCTCCAACAGAAATCTCCAACGACTCCACTCCCTCTGCATGGCAGAGAGAAGGCTCCCATAGTCTCTGTCACAACAGAGATTTGCTCCCCACTCTCCCAACCAAAAGGACTCTCCGCTAATGAGGTATGAATACGTGTCCCCTTAATATTTGATAATAATCCAAACCTCTCCCTCATATAAATATGACTTCTCCCTCAACGCAGAAGGTAAGTCATTTTGAATTCAAGCCAATTTCCATACTCCATAGCTTCATCTCCATCACTGTGTTCTTATCCTCACGTCGGAGCGTCATCACCGGGGAACACCCCCCCCGGGTTTGAGCCAATGGTGTTCTTTCTTATTCTCAGGTTAAGGAGATCGAGTCAAGCTAGATATCCAACTGCCCTCATCCTTGAGCTGGACCACTGTTGCATACCCGTTTCTATTGGTAGAATCAGTTGGTTCCATTGCCGAGAAATTTTTCATTAATCATTCTTCTTATCTGAGTCTTCTTTATCTTGCCCAGAAACTCATAATCTGGACATTTCCTTTATATTCTTCAAACAAAGCACTCTTGTTCTTTTTCTGTTGCTATGGAGTTTCTTGGTTTGCCTAAATCAAGACACCTCAAATTCACCGTAGAAATTCAAATCCCAACACCTTCCAAACCATCTGAACGCCACAAAACTCACCATCGTAGGGCAAAGTCTGTTGACCTACACACCATTTATACCTCGTCGAAAAATGACGAAGAGCAAGAGCTCGTTGTGGCTGCTAAGCATAAGGAGGCTCAAGAAGCAAGAAATACCAAGAAACCCGTTGGAGAGCAACCCAAAGTACCCCAAGGAGAGGTTGATCTAGAGCAAGGAGAAAAGGAGATAGCCATTTTGCAACAACAAAGCTTGATATATGCTAAAATCTTGTCGAATAATGAATGTTTGAAAGAGCTAGGGAAACCACAGATGCTCTTCGCCGCCGATGAAATTGACAAGATTGCGAACAGCATTCATTCGCCTGTCAAAACCAAGAGTGAGAGCGTAGCCTATGTAAAAACCCAACGCCCCAATCAAGATGATTCCAAGGTTCCACCCAAGAAACGCTTGGTAGAGGAAACCGCGCACAAGGAGAATTCAAAGTGCCATTCACATCATGATGATCAGAAGATGAAACGGCGTGAAGACGAGTACTCCTATCGAGATGAGAACACCGGATCAACTTATGATTCCTCTTACCGCCCCTCAAAGGAAAGCAAGGAGAAGAGAAAGTCCTTAGAAAAGGAGCGAAGTCATAGAGAAAGTTCATGGGAATAGGAGATAATGAGACGATTGGCCCAAGTGGAAACCGCCAAGAAGGATCAGCCAGAAAAAGACTCTTTCCTCCGACCTTTCACAAGATGGATCAAGGAAGCTCCACCAAACCCCAAGATCAAGATTCCCACCTTGCCAGATTATACCGAAACAACTAAAGCAAACAACCACCTTGGACAAATCAAAGTCAAGATATCCTTACTCACAAAGGATGATCCCATCTTATGCAAATCTCTAGCTAGCACAATCATCGGTCACGCTATGGAATGGTTCATGGCTCTCCCATCTGACTCCATTAATAGTTATGATGATTTCAAAGCCAAGTTCATGGCTCGGTTTAGTGCCTCAGGAGTTTTCCCCATCGCCAAATTGGAGCTGTGCCAAATTAGTCAAAGGTCAAGAGAGTCGGTTATCAGGTATGTCACAAGGTTTAGGCACTTGGCGGATCAGATAGCAGATATTAATGATGGAGAAATTATTATGTTGTTCAATGCCGGTTTGGCCATTCCCCACCTCAGAAGTGAATTGAATATGCGTCCCCCCAAATCCTCAGGAGAGTTGTACGAGCGTGCTAGGGGGTACACCGGAGGAGAAGATATTGATGGCCAAGGCGGAGGTTCGGACTCCAGAAGAGTTAGGAAGGAAAGAGTTGAAGTTGTGGAGCATGATGCAAGAGCTCACAGAGAATATGAAAGGAACACACGGAGACCTCATGATAGAAACAAACCCACTAAGGAAGAAGTGTTCATTCCCTTGAATACGCCCACAGCTGAAATCCTTAAGCTCTTTGACGTGCCAACCCCCAGACCGATGGACACCAAGTATAGCGAAGGATGTAACAAGAACAAGTATAGTGAGTTTCATAGAGACACGGGGCATGACACCGAAGATTGCTTCCACCTGAAGAAGGCTTTGCAAAGGATGGTAGACCGCAGACTCCTTAATGGCTTCCTAGAAGGAATCAAACCAGGAGAAGACAAAGAAAAGCGCCAAGGGGAAGGAGGAAGCCGCACGTTTATTAACGTGATCAATAAAAGAATTCCAAGTATCACCCAACTCCATAACCAGATTTACAGCTAAATCACACTTTCAATGTGCCGGCGTATTCCCCGGAGGAGGAAAGAATTATCAGTTTCAGTAGGAGGGAGTTGGCTTTGTCGCCTGGGCATGCCGATCAGCCCATCATCATTAAGCTATACACCGCAAAAAAAGAAATTAGAAGAATCCTTGTTGATATGGGAGCATCCCGCAATATCTTGTATTATGAATCTTTCCTAGGGATGGGATACTCTGAAGCTCACCTTGCACCTTTCACCGGAATGCTGGAGGGTTTCACAAACCATGCGGTCAGAGTCAAAGGCACCATCGATATCTTAATTTGCGCTGAAGATGGCGATATGGTTAGATCTGAAATGGTTACCTTTATGGTCCTAGATCCGACATCTCCTTATAACGCCATTGTAGGCATACCATTCATGAAAAGTTTAAAAATGGTGGTCTCCTTTCCCCATCAAAAAGCAAAGTTTCCTACTCCCAAAAGAATTGGGTGCTTGAAAAGTGAGCCCGTTGATACCCTCAAGAAAAAGATCACCACCACATTCTAAAAATGACAAGTCAAAATGAACCAGATCAAGGCATGGTGACAACCAAATCGCCTAAATGCAGTATCCTCCAAACCACCTTTGTGACCCTCTTCCCCAAATCGCAAGATGCAGTCTCCCCCTCCCTTGAATTCCTTCTCGTCCTACCCTTCCCTTCACACCTCCACCACATTTTCCCTTCTCCCCTCAAACCGCATAGGCATACCCCCCAAACCGCCTATGTGCGGTTTCCCCCTAGGCCTCCTATCACCTTTACCCAAACTCCTCCATACTCATCCTTTTGCCCTTCCCCTTTCCTCATGCGGTCTCCCCTCATCACCTAGTGGCGGTTTCCCCCTTAACTGAGTATCACCTATGCGGCTTGCCCCAAGTCTTTCTCCTACTATCTTCTTCCCTTGAGCCTAAGCAGTGTCATCTCCCACATGAAGCGCTTAGCATTTCGCCAAGAACCTTTCCCACACACCGAGCTGAACACCTCGATATCCCATGAGGCATACCGCAATAGCCAGCTTGCCCATGAGTTCGTACCATCATACTTCTCCAATGAAGAGCACACCGCCCCCAAGAAGTCATCCCCATGCGATTTCCTCCTCCTAACCAATTATCGTCATGATCCTCCCATACTTAACTTGGACGATCGTTCCTTCCTACAGACATCTACCACCCCTCCACGTGTAATAACCCCAAGTGGCCTAGAATGGTCTCCCTATACGAGTATGACGATCATCCTAGTGGTCCCTCCGACAGAAATCTCCAACAACTCCACTCCCTCTGCTGCATGCCAGAGAGAAGGCTCTCATAGTCTCTATCCCAACAGAGATTTGCTCTCATCTCTCCCAATCAAAAGGACTCTCCGCTAATGAGGTATGAACACTTGTCCCCTTGATATTTGATAATAATCCAAACCTCTCCCTCATATAAATATGACTTCTCCCTCAAGGCAGAAGATAAGTCATTTTGAATTCAACCCAATTTCCATACTCCATAGCTTCATCTCCATCACTGTGTTCTTATCTTCACGTCGGAGCCTCATCGCCGTGGAAACCCCCCTCGGCTTTGAGCCAACGGTTTTCTTTCTTATTCTCAGGTTAATTATTCTCAGGTTAAGGAGATCGAGTCAAGCTAGATACTCGACCGCCCTCATCCTTAAGCCGAACCACCGTTGCATACCCGTTTCTATTTGTATGTAGCATCAACATCCGTCCTTTGTTACATCTAACCTTTACGTAAATTTATCAGGATCAATCCTATCTTAATCTAGAAAAAAATATTAATCCAAGTTATATATGAAATTCTCCAATAACAAGTAATTCAGGTCAATAAAATAATGTTTTCCCTTTTAACCAAAGAATTACATACAATAAATAAATTAGTTTTCTGATTTGCACACTCGAGACACCAATTTTATACGCACTTAATTAGATTTTTTTAGCACTCCAAATCTGAGATTGCCCTTCATTCAAAATAACTATCGAGTAAATTGCTCTTTTGATCCGGGTTTTATTGATGAATATCAGTTTGACCCATACCGGCGACACAACAAATGTAACATATGTACTATTAATTAATAATAACAAAATCAACCAACATATTGTTCACTCGTTAATTTTTTTTAACTAGCGTTAATAAATTAACAGAAAGTTAGATTGAAATTTTTCAGATTTATAAATATTTGCTTCAAAAAAAAATTAATTTTCAAAAAAGAAAAATATTTAACAAAAGAAGATAATTATAAAGTTTTTTTTTTTCATTTTAAATAACTTTCACAATCTTAAAAAAAAATTATAAAGTTTTTTTTTTCTTTTTTGAAGCAAATAATTATTAAACTATAAAATTTTAATATTTTTTTAAAAAAATACTAATTATAAAGTTTTTTTGAGCAATACTGATTATAAATTTATAAAGATATAATATGATTTAATAATAATAATAATAATAATAATAATAATAAATATGTAAATAATTTTATGGTATTTGTAATTATATATATATATATATATATATATTAGATATCATTTTCTAGTCAAGATTGAATATAATTTATTTTTTAGATATTGCAACAGAACTAAGAATACTTAGGGCTCGTCTGATACACAGTTTATAAACAGAGAGTTTTTAAAACGGAGCTTATTTCTGGACGCTATAATTTTGAGCGGCCAAAATATCCCCAACTTTTTAAAATTCAACGGTCTAAAACTCTCGACTAATACACTTAATAAAAAAAAGCTGAGTTTTTTAATCTCCGTTTTAACAAAAACGCTCGACAAGACAGGGCCTTAATAAACTCTCAATGACACAAAAAAATTCTTAGAATAATGTTATTGATGTCAAATGTGTAAAACCTTAAAACATATAAAAGAGAAGATATATATCATATTCTGGGACATAGAAAAATATAGAGAAGAAGGAGATATACCTTCTTTACAAGTAGTAGTTCTCGTAAGCGAAGCTCTCCCAGCATTGCAAATATTGGTTAATTGGCATCGAGAAGGAGGATTAATAGAAATAGAAGAGAGTGACAATGATAAACAAGATGAAGACCCAATCTTAATACTTAACATATTCATTTTCTAGATTGCAAGACCTTCTTTTCTATCTTAGTTTAATTGTAAGAAAAATTATGAATCTCCTTAGATTTAGTAGTTTCTATTTGGCTTACTTTTATAATCGCCCGAATTTTCCTCCATTATTTTAGACTAGTGTTAGAAGAAGAAGAAGTCAATTGTTATATAAATTTCTAACAACTTCCAATTATGATGGACTTACATAGAATTAAGGGCAAGAAAATGATACTATTAATGATCTATGCCCAAATTAATTAGAATATAAGGTTTCAAAGCCTAGACATTTCCTTAATATATCAAATCAAGATTCAAATCGTGATATTGCTATTATTTTAGCAATACACATCAAAAAAATTGAGATTTTGCTACGAAAAAATTTGTAGCAAAATGTTAAGATTTCGTAGCTAAAGAGTATTGGCGACGAACCTGTTTTCGTCGCAATTTCGTCGCCTATGCAACGTAGCTAAAGGGTATTAGCGACGAAATAATATTCGTAGCCGTAGGTATATTTTTTAGCTACGAAAAATAAAATTCGTCGCAAAATAGTTTCTGCGACAAATTATAAAATCGTCGCTAAAGGGTATTTTTCGTAGCCAAATGAATTCTTTTAGCGACGAATTAATTCGTCCCAAATTATCCGGTCTTGTACTACAAATTACCCAAATTATCCGGTCTTGTACTACAAATTATTTTCGTCGCCGAATGTTACTGCCTTGCTATGAAACATTTTCATAGCTATAAATACATTCTTCTACTACAAAATATTTTCGTCGCCGAATGTCACTGTCTTGCTATGAAACATTTTCATAGCTATAAATACATTCTTCTATTACAAAATATTTTTGTCGCCGAATGTTACTGTCATGCTACGAAACATTTTCATAGCTATAAATACATTCTTCTACTACAAAACATTTTCGTCGCCGAATGTTACTGTCTTACTACGAAACATTTTCATAGTGTAGCCATCTTTTTTACTACGGAATATTGTGTTGCAAAATGTGATTTTAACCTAATTGCTGCTCCAAGAAAAAACAATATATATGTGAAAATATTATATAAAATCAAAATACTACACGTTATCAAAATATAATTAATTACCATTAAAATTGTCAGTACATCCCCAAATAACGAAGGCAAAAAAATACATGTCTCTAATATCTCAGTTGAAACGACAAAAACTCTTCACTATCTCAAATCTTCACTAGTTGAAGTGACAAAAACATGTCTTCAATATCTCAAATCTTCACTATTTCAATGTCCAACTATATAAATTTTCTTTCCATAAGTAATTACGTAGTAGCTCTAGCCAAATGACTGTACAGAATAATAATGATAATCTGCAATATTAAAAAATAGATAATAAGTTATTAAAATTTCATGGAGGTGATCACAATGAGCAATAACATTCACGCTTTATAACATATAAAACTTACAATATTTTGTTGCGTAGACTTCGTTCAACATAGCCACACTAAGATTTACCTGCACCTATATGATACACAAAAAGAGAAAAAATTGAGTATATAGTTCTTCATATGTTTTTTCCACAAATCCAAACAATAAACTCTAAATAATAAAATATATACAGTGAACTCCAAAATGATCTCTAATTAAACTAAAGCATATGAAACAACCAAAGAGGACTCATAAATAAAGAGGTGAACATACTGACCGTTAGTTGAAGAATCATTCACCAATTTAACTACCATCTCTTCTAATTGTTTAATCTTGTCATCTTGAGATTTTAACCGCTCTTGTTGAGATTTTAACTCCTCTTGTTGTGACATCACAAGAGACTCCAATGAGGCATCACGAACTGAGCTGGACTTCTCTGGTCTAGGACCAAAGCCAAGCCCAGGTATACGTCCAGACCTCTTTCCAAGGACAACATCAGCAACTTCATCCGGTGGCATTTCAGGATACGTTTCCTTGACATTTTCCATATCTTTCTGCAAATATAAATATCTTTAAATACTAAGTATTAACTTAATAAAAAATTTAAAATAGTGAAGAACAAAATAAATTATAAACATATGTTGACCGTACATAATTCTGCTCAGCTAGTTTTGTCTTAAAATCCTTCATTTCAGGGCCGCCATAACATTTTCCATAAAATTCCACGCGATTAGGATTATCCTGTAATTCCAATTCCAATTCCAATTCCAATTAAAGTAGTGTTTCATACAAAGAATGAAGACATGATTGCAAAATAAGAGAAAATGATACCATTTCATTACGGGCAACCACATAAGACATAGAACCCATCACATGGTTCAATTCATTCTTGGCTCGATTTTCTTTATTTTTGGCACATTTAATCTGCATGTAGAATTATAAGCAAGGGACATCCGGTCATCTCCCTTATAAATAAAAGAGAAAGTTGCAAAAAAGATATACCTGATACTCTTCGTTCTCCCACCTACCACAACGAATCATCCAATCATCTTCTGCTACCCCTTCAGGAGGATTTTGGCGGGCTTCGGCATAGGATTTTCCATCTTTAATCATTTTTCCCACTTTTTGTGTAGCTTACAAATGTGGTCCCTGAAACGACTACCAAGAATAGTATCGATGCACCTCTTCACGTGTGGTCCATCATCGAGCAAATTAAACTTATCCTGCAATGTACAAGATGGCATCAAGCTCTTCATAAATAAAAATATATGTATATCAAACAAAAGATCTAAAAAACTACTTGATAATCAGATTTTATACCTTAATGCGCTCATAAAGAAGAGCCTTCTCGTCGTTACCAAGTTTCTTGTAGGATGTTGTTCCAACCGGAATGTTATTACGTGCAATTATACCCAGCTCACTCGAAAACTTAGCAGAAGTTATCCTGTTAATAGGTCTTCCCTTTGATTCAGGGATGTGCACAGGAATCTTTCCATAAGCTTTCATATACCTGTCTAATCCTTTTCCTTTTGTTTTTCCTCGTGTTGCTAACAAAGCAAATAAAATAAAGTTAGGATTGCAACATTATCCTTCAACTACCAACATAAATGCACCTCTTCCTGAATACACACACACACACACATAGAATGGGCTTAATGCACAAGCCTCCCACAATTGCAGGATCTAGTAAAGGTCAAATGACTGCAGTTTAATCTCGTCAAAGAAGCGGAGGTGTTAGTGTATACATACATACATATGTATCTACGAACTCATGCATGTCGGAGAGAATGATATCCATGAGAATCATACCTTCTTAATCGAGCCCATTATCCTAGTGGCTTAATTATACTAATCAAATCTTCAAACAGCTAGAAGAAGTCAGATAATTCACCAAAATGTCCAGGCAATTAGGGCCATGCAGTAAGAAATGCATGTGTTTTCCTGGTCTCCAATATCCAAATATGTTAATAAAAATGTTTTGGCCAGCACACCAGCAACCCTACCAGCACATTAGCAGCTGCTCGCTAATTAGGAAGTTAATCACTGACAAAACAGTTTCCTTCCAACATGTATGTATATAAAAATAGTCCTATTAAAATCTATAAGAGGCGAAATAATTAATAGAAACATTGAGTACATGACATACATGTATGTAGGGCACAAACTATTTAACTCTTCCTAGAAAAAACAAAATTCAAAATCGAAAAAAAAAACAGACAAAACTCGTCTATTCATATGATGTAGGTCCCAACCAAATTATAATCATAATTCAGGGCCTTCCACTGAATATAACAGTCATGCTTATTAATGAATTAACTCAACAGCACATGTCTAATGCACAATGGGAAGCGTAATTTTTGCCTGTCAGATTATCATTCACAACGTAATTTTTGCCTGTCAGAATATAACAGTCATGCTAGTCTGCTTTATCAAGAATCAACAGTAATAGATTTCAGTACAGTGTAAGGCTGGGGTTGGGGGTAGGCTTTCTACCGATAGTGACAATGAATGGTCAGGGCTTTAACCTAGAAAAATCGACCCTTAAGGCCTGGGGAAGCTGGCATGTGGATCAGTGGGGGACACCCTTTTCCCCCCTTCCCCCTCATTACACCTCCTCTGCAATTATTTTGAGTGATTCACACAAAGACAATGACTCTCTAAAGATAAAAGAAAAAAAAAATCCCCCTTTTCTCTCTCTTTCTATATCCCTACTTTTTCTTGAATCTTAGTCACTTCCATTTCCCTGCTTAAATTCAAAATTGGAGAAGACCCACTAGGCAAAAATCATATCTTTGTGTGTTTTGTGTTTAATTTTATCTCTAGTGAGTTTAGTGTGTTTGGGTGTGTGTAAATTTATCTCGTATTTTGTCGGTTGTTGGAATTGGAGGATGCCTAGGCCGGGGCCAAGACCATATGAGTGTGTTAGAAGAGCTTGGCATAGTGATAGACACCAACCCATCGTGAGGCTCTTTTATTCAAGAAATTTTCAGTTTTTTCTCTCTTTGTGTTTCATTTGTCGGTGTTTTGTTGGTTCTTGTTCTTATGCACACCATCTGTTTGATTAGGGTTGTGAATGAAATTCATGCTCCTGCAACTAGAAAGAACAAAGAATCTTAACAACAAAACAAACACTCAAGCACAAGCTCTTGCACAAATGCACTTACAACGAGGTCCGTGTCGTGTTCTATAACCAGGAGGCGGAGGAGGAACATAAAAATGATCACATGGATTGTCCTGAGCAATCACGAGACCCTCTAACCAGCCGAGTCTCTAGCTAGTATTTGAAACACCGGTGCCGGGAGTAGGCTGTTGTTAGGTATTTGGAAGAGAATTTTTCTTCTTTATCAATGCACAATCATTACTAGTAGTATTAAAATGTGATCGGCCTTTAAATACTGCTGATTTTGGTTCAACCACCCCCCCGGCAAAAAAAGTAGGCCCTATACAACAAAGAAGGAAATAACCAAAGTTGGCAGTAACACAGGTTGTTGATGAACTCAACAAATATATAAACTAAAGAATTTTGTATTTACCATGAATTTGAGGCTCATTTTTCTTGGGGCTGCCATCTGCACTTGATATAGGGGAACTAACATTTTTTTTTTGAATTACTTCATGAAGTTTTGCCATTGAGGTTGGTACTTGAGCAAATTTTCCTGGAGCCATTCTGAAATAATTACAAGATAGTATAGTCAATAACTAAAAAAAGCAACATATTAAGGAGGAACTGATCCTGAAAACCAATGAAGAAGCTATTAACAGAAGAAATGTCAAAATAAGTTGTAGCCAAAAAAAATTCACCAAGTGTTTTAAAGCCAAGCTTGGACAGAAAGACAATGCTGACCAAAAAGTCACCAATCCATAAAAATACGTTGAGCCTTAAATTTAAACCATAAAATTAAAGAAAAATGAAGCAATTTGAATGTCTAAAATGATTTACATTATAAAAGCTTTAAATTAGAAAACTCAAATATTAACTAAATTAATCTATGTCACTATCATCAGAAGTATGTTGATCCTCTTTTTCATTTTCACTACGATAATTAGCAAGAGTATCATCCTCTTCATCTCCTGTTTCGTCTCCTATTTCATCTCCCTCTTTATCCTGCACTATTGCACGATCGACGACCAATGGTTCTATATCAGCCCTACACAATCTTGTAGACTCAACATCTTCACCAACTTGAACAATTCTTCTTATCTGCCTTGAGTCATTTTCTTGATAAACGTCCATGGAGGATGGTAATGGATCAATATTCAAAACTTCATTTTCAGGAATATTCCACAAGTGTCTATGTTGAAACTTTTGTACAACTTGCCAATTTTTCCCCAACTTTGTGTCATTGAGATAGAAAACTTGTTGTACTTGACTAGCTAGTACGTATGGGTCATCCTTGTACCACCTTCCACTAACATTAACACTCGTGAAATAAGCATCGGTCCGTATTCCTGATTTAGAGTTGGTATTAAACCATTCACACTTGAAAAAAACAGGACGCTTTCCTTTGATGTAGACTAATTCAATCACATCAATCAAGACACCATAGAAATCAATTAAATTCCCCTCATGGTCACCTTGCACCATTACTCCACTATTTTGACTTAGACGGCGATTATCACGCTCCTTTATGTGGAACCGTACACTATTGACTATGCAAGACTTGTAAGTACTTCCACGCTCAATAGGCCCACATGCGAGAACGTATAACTCCTCTGTAGCTTCTTCAAGTTTCTTCGTATAAGAATTCATCATCTAAGAGATCAATTTGATATACAGTTAGAACATGTTTTACCATTTTAAACACTATATAAATGAGAACATAAAATTCTAAACTTACACGTCTTTTAAACCAACCAGGGAACTCATCTCGATGTCTTCTTTGTAAATCCAAAGAACTCACAGCTTCCAGCTCTCTCTTGTGTTCACTAAATAACAAAATATGTGGTAGGTGTGTAAATATAATTTTTAAGTTGATTATGTAAAGAAAATTTAAATATTTTTCAAAATCTTACTTCATAAATTTATGCACATCATTACAGTTGTCTAACATGTACCAATGCATCTTCTGAAGCTCCACTGGATCAATAAAATCAAAATTTGAAGCGCCAAACGGACGAACATTTTGACAAAATGGAGATTGTTCATCTTGTTTCTCCGACTTTCCTCCATCATAATTGCGTTCCTCTCTATCAAACTTAGTTTCAATGCCATGAAGATACATCGAACAAAAAGTTAGGCATTCATTTGCTATATATCCCTCGGCAATTGAACCTTCGGGACGAGCTTTATTTGTTACATACTGCTTAGTTGTGCCAAGGTTCCTTTCAATCGGATACATCCATCGAAAAAAACTGGCCCACCAAGTATGGCCTCCCGTGGTAAGTGGATAGCTAAATGAACCATAATATCAAAGAATTCAGGTGGAAAAATTTACTCTAACTTGCATAAGATAACCACAATATCCTTTTCCATTCTCTCAAGCTCTTTCACCTCCAACGTCTTGCAACACAAGGATTTAAAGAACTCTCCCAACTCCACCAATGCATTATGAACCACACTACTCAAGAATCCACGCATGCCTATGGGAAGTAGCCGTTGTAACATAACATGGCAGTCATGGCTTTTCATTCCGGAAACTTTGGCTTCATCAACGTTCACACACCTTGATATATTTGACGCATATCCATCTGGAAACTTAACAGATTTTAAAAATTCGCAAAATTCCTTTCTCTCTTGTTTTGATAGTGTGTAACTCGCAGGGGGAATCAAATACGACTCCTCATCAGCACTACGCATTAAGTGTAATTCTCTCCTTATTTTCATATCAGCCAAATCTTGCCTAGCCTTGTATGTATCCTTTGTTTTCCCATCAATGTCAAGAAGTGTGCCTAAAAGATTATCACAAATATTTTTCTCTATGTGCATGATATCAAGATTATGTCGTATTTTCAGTTTATGCCAGTAAGGTAACTCAAAAAAGATGCTCTTCTTTGACCAATTAAGCTCCGCATCACTACGCTTTCTTTTCTTGTTGTTTGGGTGCTTTCCTGGAGGTATATATGGAACATTAGCGAGTTGCTCTAACACGTCATCGCCTGACAACTCTCGAGGCTTCACACCTTTTTCAACCTTTCCATTAAATATCCTACTTTTTTTCCTCCAATGGTGATTATGATCTAGATATTTTCGGTGTCCCATGTAACAAATCTTACTTCGTAGTTTTTGTGAATCTGTTTCCTCGTTACAAGTAGGACAAGCTTTATACCCTTTCGTACTCCAACCAGAAAGATAAGCATATGCTGGAAAGTCATTTATGGTCCACAGAACCATAGCATGCATCTTGAAGCTCTGTCTCATAGATGCATCCCAAGTTTCCGCACCATCATACCATAACTCTTTCAGCTCATCAATCAACGGTCGCAAATAAACATCAAAGTCTTTTCCAGGCGCCTTAGGTCCTGGAATGAGTAGTGACATTATAAAAAATGACTGCTTCATGCATTTCCAGGGAGGCAAATTGTATGGGATAAGAATGACCGGCCACATGCTATATGATGTACTCATGTTCCCATTTGGATTAAAACCATCGGTAGTTAGAGCAAGTCTTACATTGCGAGAGTCTTTTGCGAACCAAGGGTACTCCTTATCAAAGTCCTTCCACGCCAGCCCATCAGCAGGATGCCTTAGAACGTTATCTTCATTAACCCGCTTCTCTTTGTGCCACCGCATATCATCTGCTGTTTTCCTGGAGATAAATAATCTTTGAAGACGTAATTTAAGAGGAAAATGACGAAGGATTTTATGGGGAATTTTCTTTCCCTTTCCGTCATTAATCCTCCATCTAGACTCACCACATATTGGGCATTCCTCTTTATCTTTATATTCCTTCCAAAAAAGAGCGCAATCATACTTGCAAACATGGATTTGAGTATAACCCAATCCCAGTTCACGCAACATGCCCTTTGCTTCGTAATGCGACTTCGGAAACTTGGAACAATCGGAAAAGACATCTTTCAAAATCTCCAGTAACATAGTGAATGACTTGTTACTCCATTTATTTAGCACCTTCACATGAAGCAACTTTATGATAAATGTTAACATTGTGTAGGCTTTACAACCCTGATACAATTCATCATCGACACCCTTTAATAGTTTCTCTAATGTTTTTACCCCTTTTTCACGTACATTAGCGGTACCTGAACTATCCTCGTGTCCCAAACTATCATCTTCCATTAAAGAACCCCTTTGTATGTCCTCGAACATTTCCTGAATTTCATCGTCATCATCAATTTCATCTCTATTCTCATCATTCTTTTCCTGAACCTGCTGACTATAAGAATATGATTCCCCGTGATGTACCCAAACTTTATAGTTCAAGTTAATCCCATTCTCATAAAGGTGATCTGTTACAAGAGCGGGAGGATGTCGATCGACGTTCATACATCTAACACAAGGACATAACATGGTACTGCGAATCCCATAAACATATTGACACCTGCTGTATATTCTTTACTAAATCTATTGCAAATAGACATCCAACTTTTATCCATAGTTCCTACAAAATAGATAAAACCATACTTTAAAACTGAAGTCAAATGAAGTGAATTGGGAAGACACCTATCGTGACGAGGCTAGTTATTTCAGAGTGAAGGAGAAAAGATGAGACAATATAATCCACATTTTAAATGGTAATACTAATATGCTACTTATATAAGCCTCTCAGTAGAATTCAGTACCCCATTATAGGTCAAGATAGTTTAGTAAAACTCAGGTCAAGATACTTGCATACATTTTGTTATGTTTTTAAGAGTGCATGTTAAAGTCTTACAGCCCTTCCCAATCTAAAATGTGCCTAAAATTTGTCTCCAACACAAAGTGTTTTCAGTATCTATGGTTCAGTCTTTATTGCTTCCTTTATCAATAACACCTTCTTTCCTTCTACCACTGACAGCCCAAGCACGAGTTGCATTTGGTCACTGAGCTTTTGCTTTATGAATCCAGACTGAGCTTCTTGATTCCACACTCATCACTAAATGCCTTACCTTTTCCATGTGACCTGCCGAAGGCTTGTTTTGAGCTAGAACTGCCCAAGTAGCCTTAGACCATCTCAGACTATACCCATTATGATTCAACTGTTCAAATGAACAAGTGTATTTGCAAATTTGCAACATTTAGTGGATAGAGTTTGAATGATGAACTTCATGATATATTATTTGAACTTATTCTTGTTTTGTAAGTATATAACAATGGTGACCTGCCAAAAGCTTTGTTTTGAGCTAGAACTGTCCATCTAAGCAGCCTTATACCATCTCAGACACAATTCCCATATGATTCAACTGTTACAAAAAGAATGGGTGTATTGCAATCTGATGTTGGCTATACTTTGAATAACGTACTTCAAGATATACTATTGTTTAAACTATAATCTTTATTACTGTTTCATAATTGTATAAGATTGGTGATGCTAGTACACCAACTTGTTTAGGGGTGTTCATGGGATTTTGTGTGGGTCCGTAGCTTCCAAAGTTTCGTTTGAGTACTTTGTCGCTATGGTCACGCCGTCTTCCATTCTGAAGAACTCGCCAGATTTTAGAAAGTTAATCTGCTCCACGTCTCCTTGTTTTCAGGACATTGGAGGTTGCGATATTCAAAAGCAGGAAATACGTGAGGCTGTCGAGTTGCCTTTGACACATATAGATGGATACTACTTCCAGAAAATTTCAGTTGCATGTATTCTTGCAGGTGCTCTTTCGGCCCAAAGGGTGCAGATGAAAGAATACAAGGAACCTTGGGTAGGCTAAACACACAGTCAATTAGCAACTTTCTGAGTTAATGACCAGTAACCCCATTACAATTAGCTGAAGATATTGTCGTAACTGTATCCTAGTCAACTAAGAAAACGAGCATTATATTAACGAACAATGATTCTTCTTCCTAATATCCGACAGCAGAAAATCTCAATCTTGTAATAAATAAATTCCTTCATATAAAAGAAGCAGCTTTATTCAACAATGGTGTTTTGGTACAAATAGCATTGGATATCAACTAATTTATGTGCTTCTCAAAATGCTTACAAGGATTAATTGATAAATTTTAATCCCATGTACAGTTGTAAATCACTATTTTCTTTTTACATAATTTCTTATAATAAACATTAAAACTCTCTTGGGCTTAACTGGGCAGTTAAGAGAAACAATTTTATGTATAAACTTGGTTCAGACAAAAACACAAACACCTTGTCTGCATAAACTTGGTTCAGGCAAAAGGTTGTATTCATAAACTTGGTTCAGGCAAAAGACAATCTTGGAATTTGAGGTGGGAGAGAGGGATTACAAGTAAAGAATTGAGATTTATCATACCCCTTTAATTGATTGTGAGCTGGGAATTAGGTTGCAAAAACTTGCTGATGTGGGTTGCCGCCGGTTGAGAGCGTCCGTCTCTCAATCGTCTCTCAATCGCCGCTTTCTCTGTCGCCGGTTGAGAGCGTCCGTTTCTCAAGCCGTCTCCGGTCTCTCAATCGCCGCTTTCTCAGTTCGCCGTTGCCGTTGTTCTCTGTTCTGTTGCTGCGGTTTATGAAAATAAAAAGGGTTGAGGTATAATAGAATTAGGGAAGGAAAAGGATTTTACATTGAGAAAGGCTAATGGCACCTTTTAAATTGATAAGTTAATTCCACATATTTATTAAATAAATTGTAATATATGTATTATAGAATGTACTTAAGTTTTAGGGGTGATTTTAACATAATGCTATGGGTGATTTTAAAGGTAATTTTAGCTATGCAATAATTTCATAGCAAATGGTTTATATTTTTGTAGCCAAATCTTATTTACATTTTGACTCTGGAGGGAAATTTAGTGCGCCAAAAATTTTGCCTGGAATCAAAATTTTAGCAATTCATTCAACGACAAATTTTTTTATTTTGTTTTCTTAGTCTATCTTTTGGCTACAAAACTAATATTGTCGCAAAAACAAAGAGAATTGTCTACGAATAAATAATTCATCGCTAATGTAAATCTTTTAACTACAAAATATTTTTGTAGCTAAAAAATTTGTAGCTAAATCCTCATTTTCTTGTAGTGATAATAAGCAGCAATAATATGGCAGACTTTAACTACATCCAACATATAATGCTGAGAAATTTAAAATATAACATTATGTATATGTTTAAATTAGAAAGGCAAAAATCATATTTTCATCACGTTCTCACTGAACTATTTATTTTTGTTAATGTCAAAAATGTCGGATAAGTTCAAATCCAGTGGTTCGTATATATTCTAAGTGCTTGAATAACCTGAAAAAGATCACGTAAACTAAGTCGGAGCTTTAGCAGCGAATGCTATCCGCCGTGAGAGTAAGTATTTGTATTTTATAAGAGCAAATCAAGTGACAATAGTTTAGAGTCAAATAATGCGTTAACAGAAAATTGTGATTTATTGCTTGTATATATAGGTGTAGCACCATGAGCTACTCGTCCTCAGCTTCATATATCATGTGGAGCCTAGAGCACTACAAGAAAGCAGGGCAACTGAAACGGATTTTTCGATTGCAATTCAGGAAAATCGGTTGCAAATTGATGTTTGCAACCGAAAATTTCTGTTACAAAGGCAGTCGCAGGAAGCCTCGTCGCTATTTATGCGACCACTTTCTTGGGTTGCAAAATCTTTGCAACGGAAAAAGTAGTTGCAAATTCTGTTGCAATGTGTTTCCTAGGACAATTTCTACATCAGTTGCAAACAACAACTGATTTATTTTTGTTTCTAAAATTTGCAACTGATTTATTTCTGTTTCTAATTGCAACTAATTTTTCTGTTTCAAATATGTTATTTCTGTTTCTAAAATTTGCAACTGATTTATTTCTGTTTCTAATTGCAACTGATTGTTCTGTTTCAAATATGTTATTTCTGTTTCTAAAATTTGTAACCAATTTATTTCCATTTCTAATTGCAACTGATTGTTCTGTTTCAAAAATACGTTACATAGAACTAAATTAGCAACTAAAATTTTCAGTTTCAAGTGTGCAACCTAATTTGCAACGAAAAATTATGTTGCAGAAAATTATTTTCTAAAAATAAAATATTACTAATATTATAAATATTTCTCAATTGTACCTGATTGAAAATTTAACTTAGATATCTTAAATCAAACAAATAAAGTCAACAAAGCTTCAAACATTACATTCGAAATAAATTCTCAAATTATCATACTACACTGTCATAGTGCTGTTAAACTACATAAAATTGTGAAGTTGACATACTTTAAACTACATAGGAGCTCGTGGTGGACGATGCTTGAAGCCTCTAAGTCCTCGATTTGAGCATCTCTTGAAATTGCAACCAAAAATCATTTTTCATTTCCTCAAATTTAGCATCATATGCGGATTCTAATTTTGCCGTGACTTCATCTCTCATTTTCATCCCCTCGGGTACTTTCTTTCATGTGGGACCATCCTCACCGACAACAAATTTTCCTTGAATTGCATTTGTTATTCCTTTAGCAACACAAGGAAACTTGATACCATCGTCCTGCTCTGAAACTACAAAGCTGAAAGAAAAATATACCAGCTCAAACAGTTAACCCAATGTACTTTTATTACGATGAAAATGGAAGTACAACACAGTAAATGAAATGTAATAAATGCTGAAAGTGAATTGAAAATCAACTAGCAGTAAGTATGGAATTTATGTATTTTCTTTAGTTACGCTAATCAACTTTTCTAGGCTGTGTTTATGACATATAGTGCTTCTTAGCATGCCAAGGCTATCACGAAAGCCAGCTTGGTCTCAAATGGGATGAATGACAAAAGTTAACTCTATATATAGCCAGCCACCCCATTAGGATATCTTGTCTTGAATAAGACAACAAAAGACAAACTCTGTTGACAAAGAACATCATTATACTTTCACAACAAAGTCATCCCCTTTCATGAGCACCAACAATGTCATACGAATGCATTATTGCAGGTGAAAGATAAATCCTGAAAACACTATATCCAAAAGTGACTGCGTTTATCCAAGAGAGACAACAATAAAAGCAACAATACAGTTTATGAATCATTAGCACCCCCACAAATCAGATTTTAATTGTCGATTTGGAGAAGCAGTTTAGGGTTATCAATACCTTGTTCAATTCGGTGGAGAGGGAAGGAGATGTATTTGGGCGTCGTAGGAGACCCCGGCACCACGAATTTCGTCGGAAGGACACGCCGGCACTACGAGAAGTCGCAATAGTGGAGAGAGAAAGAGAGAGAGAGAGAGAGAGAGAGAGAGTGAGAGCGAGGGCGAGAGCGAGAAGAGAAAGGGGAAAAGGAACGGCTTGTTTGCGGTTTGTTCTGGGTTAGGTTAGGTGGCAAAGTAATTAAGGGTAAAACATACACTACGGTACCGTTTAGACTAATTTTTTAGAATTGAATAAAATATAAATAATTAATAATTAATTGCAACTGAAATTGAATGTAGAATTTGAAACGGAAGTTTATCTGTTTCAAAATCCCTCGCAAAATTAGGCGGGTTTTCTCCCTCCAAACTTTTTGCGGCCAATTTTTTTAAGTTCAAAATATATTAATTTTATATTAATAATTGCAACTGAATTTGAAACAGAAAATTGAAACAGAAGTTCGTCTGTTTCAAAAACCGTTGCAACTCCGAAACATGAAGCGATAAATTGGTTTTCCGTTGCAATATGAGTTGCAATATTAATTGTGCACGTCAATTTCAATGAGCACTTTTTACTCTGAAACTGATTTTAATTCGGTTGCAAAATTTCGTTTCAGTTGCCCTGTTCTGAAACTGATTTCAATTCGGTTGCAAAATTCCGTTTCAGTTGCCCTGTTTTCTTGTAGTGGAGCTGGTGCTGTCGTCTTTACGGAATAAGAAATTTTCAGATTTTCTTCCGCCGTGCCAATTTCCATCTTTCTAGCCGTTTTTCTTGTTTTCATCACATGTTTCAAGAAGTCTTTGGGAGTTGCCCTCACACATCCAATTCCTGCCGGAGTTGGAAATTTAACTTTTCGCTAAGGAAGGGAGGCAACCATCCCAAGTTTGCCTTAACTTGTAATGCCTAGGATGGCATGTTAGTCACTGGCAAAGTCCAAGACTACGAATGTAACTATGGTCTCCGCTTGGAAGGGGTGATCACCAATTTCAACCAACACGTCAACTGTTCCCATGACATTGGCCTTGTCGTTGGTGAAGCATTCCAACCTTCCGGAGTATGGTTCAAGCATACTATCTTTAAAGTTCATCTTCTGGAAGGTCAAGTAGTACAAAATATCTCTGGTGGCCCCCGAGTCAATGAGGAGTCTCTCGGATTCACGGCTATTGATTATCCCCTTGATCACTTAAGGTTTTACACGGGCTGCCCGACTTTCTGCTAACTCGTTGGGATAGGAGCTAATTACTTCTTCCTCCCTGTGGACCCATACAGGGATGTGGTAGACTTTACTTAGTTCATGAATATGATCTTTAAGATTTTGGTTAGAGATGGCCTCCTCCCTTATGACGTGGAGCTTTGCCCTGGGAAGTCTATCCTCCCTCTCCTCTCTATCATCGTCATCTCTTCCTCTCTTGTTATTTTTTCGCATAACATTGCAGTCAAGTTTCCCTTCATCTACCCACCTTTGGATCATCCTTTTAAGGCATTTGCAATTTCCATGTCATGTCCGGGACCCTTGTGGAAGGAAAAGTAATTAGAATTATCTCGGGCAAGTTTTGACCTATCACTTAATGGCCGGGGAGCTGGTAGGTCCCCCTTACAGTGAATTAATAAATCAATTGTCCGGATAGCACTCCGGAGTTGAAACATACGATCACCTCCCGGTCAGTCAGACTTTCTTCTACTTGATCAGCCATGGCTCTAAACCGGTTATAATAACTTCGAGGTGACTCATTTTTGCCTTGCTCAATGTTAGCCAAGTCTGTCAATCTCTTTTTACGCTTTCCAGTGGTTGCAAAATGATTAAGGAATCTCCTCCTTAGCACTTTCCATCTGTTTATGCTCCCCTTTTTCTGCTTGCGGAACTATGATACGGCTGTTCTGAAGAAAGTGCTGGCGAAAGCATTGCAGAGTATGTCATATGACTTTGAGAGGAGAGCCATAGTTGATTCAAAGCCTTGCACATGGTCTCGGGCGTCTGTGGTTCCTCCATACTTCTCAAAGTTAGGGATTTTGAGAGTCGGATTGCGAGGTTTATAAATAATCCACTAGGAGAAGTGATGAGTGGCACTAATATCCTCTCCCTCGACATACCTCTTCCCTATCTCCATTTCATCGATTCTCTTTTTCATGAGAAGAAGTTCTCTTGCATCTATTCTCGTACTACAATGGGAACTGCGGTGGGTTCTCTCATTTCTCTGTGACCGTTCACCCGACTTTGTTCCTCTCGTTGCAGGTGATTGACATGGTTATCTCCATGCCCATATGGTGTCCAGCAATTTAAGGGCCTGGAATGGCGAGGAGGAGTTATGTTCCTCCTGGGCGCTGTCTCTGGCTGGGTAGGACTACTACGATAAGGAGGGGTCCTATGTAGAGGAGAGGGGTCACGACGGGGATGGGTTTCTTGCCTTGCATAGTTAAGTCTAGCTCTCAAATTAGCCGAATTGACCTCTCGTTCTCTTTGATTATTTAAATGGTTCCTTAGGTCTCTTCCTTGACGGGAACTTATATGTCCTGGATCCCTATCATGTGGATGAACGTCCTGGATGGGCAGCTGCTTGGACCTTTCAGCAGAGTCACGATGTGGAGGATTTTGGCCAGGTGAAAGGTTTTCCCTATTCCCATGACTACCTCACCAATCAGAACGACATTCCCCTCCGTGTGACATTCCATTCCTGGTAGGTTGAATAAATTCAGCCAAAGAATGATCCGGATCAAACTCCAGCAAGGCATTATGTTTTCATAAATGGGTTGCAAAGTGCCAATCTGGCATTGCGGAAGCGTTCTGCGATCATTAAGTGGGAGTGGGCTGCTTTTTGCCTTGCTTGGCTAACTGTTAGTTGTCCTCCTTTTCGACGACGGCGGTTGTGGTCCAGGGGGATCTCCACCTTAGGCTGCCCACTAGATCGCAGATACATGCCCAAGGTTGTAGGCGGTGGCAGCCAACCATTTCAAGACGAAGGAGGTTGTAGATGGCCACCATGATCTGCGGAATTACTGTTCTTGCGTTTCCATTAACTTCCTCCATAGGCTAATTATCCGGATCTGGTGTTATACTAGCCATATGTCCATCTTCTATTAGATCTATTAGAGCATATTTTTCGGCTATTCAAGGGATATCACTATCATTTCCCAGCAATGGAACCAACATCGGATCAGCCCAATCCATTGGATCGAATACATCCTAGATGCTTGAATAGCCTGAAAAAGATGAACAAACATGTAAACTAAGCTGGGGCTTCACCGGCGAAGGACCTCCGGCGTGAGATTAACTATTTGTATTGTTTGAGAGCAAATCAATTGACAATTTTTTAGAGTTAAAGAATGCGTTAATAGAAAATTGTGATTTTTGGCTTCTATTTATAGATTTAGGAGATAGTATCCTGCCTTGGATAGTAATTTAGGAGAGATAAGGAGTTAAATCCTACTTAGGTCCTAATTCCAAGATGTCCTTGTTGGACTAGGATTAGAAGTGTATCGTGGACATATGTCAGGGAGGCGTGCTCCTCGTCATAGTAGTTGTTTCTTGTTGGTTGACATAGCTCTTATGTCGGGCTTGGGAGATTTCCAAAGGTAGAGAAGCCCATTCCCTTTGGTCGTCTTTCGTGCAGTATGATTGTGGTAGACGTCAACATGGTCGTCCTAGGCTTAGGCCTTGGTCGACCCATCATGGCTCCGTGGTCGTCATAGTCTTAAGACTAGGACCTTATGTCTTGGTCGACATTGAGTTACGTCGAGGAAGATATGACGATCATGGGTAGGGAAGCCCATTCCCCATGTCGTATGTAGGACTTGTGCATATTTTACATTGGGCTCAATCCATTGGGCCTTTCCCATTTTATGGCTCATGGACGTACTCGGTTTATACAGTTCAGTGGCTCCCGACTTTCTAGATCGGCTATGCTGAGGAGGAAGTAATTCGTCCTCGACATATGGGTACGAAAAGGTTTTCTCGAGTTACGAGGCGGCTAATCATTTTAGCCATCGGTTTTAAGACATTGATGGGTATGCTTATCATTAACTAGACATTCACCTTGGGAACACGCATAACCATTAAATTCAGAGAGTGGGGATACATGCAACTCAATTTTGTCAACCCTTACTCGTTCGAATCTGGGTATAAAAGGATAAACCCTCTTCATTTTTACTCTTTCATCACTTTGACATTTTGAGAACAACCTATAAGGTGCGAGTTTCCAGAGAGTTCTTGACATCTGCGACTTGATTTCTGGAGATCTAAGCTTGATTCATTCCTTCTTTTCACATTTTCATTCTCATAACAGGTAATTTCTTCATTCCACCCGTATATACACATTTTTTGTTCAAATCTTGCTAGGGTTTTTGTTTGGGTTTTGAACTACCATTGTTGCACCATTGAAGCTTTCTTTGAGCTTCTTGTGAAATCCCCTTGTTCCTAGTCATGGCATGAATGTGGACAAGTAATCCCCATGCTTTGTATTGTTACCATACCCAAAACCTCTGAATCTACAAACGAATTGATGGTCCATGGATGATGGTGAGTTTGAATGAGATTGGGGAAATATTGCCGAGGTACCAAGTACCTAGCTAATGTTACTTATCCTAGTCGGTTTAGGATTGACCGTCTTGATATTGATTCCCTCGATGTTGTATTGTTTCGAGGATGGACATATATCCTTGACCATATCAATATGTACTACTGGCTGGGCATTTAGAACGTTCACAGCTAGGTGAGGCTCCCTCCTCAACATTGGATGGTGAGGCAGAGAGGGATACCTCCTCGTCCTCATCATTATCTTTGTCTTTGTCTAGCACTGATACCATTCTTTCTTCTGCAAAAATGACTGGGAGCGGTCAAGATGCTACCCATCCTCAGACAGGTTCCTCCACGTCAGGGAGGATTGTTGATGCATTCAACGAGGGAGCTCGTGCTGGTGATCAGTCAAGAGGCTGTGGTAGGTCCTAAAAAGGAAGATCTGGTATTCCTTGGGCTAGGCAAGTTAAAGATGGGGACCCATAATTCAGGACTTGCATGACAACTTTGGGGTGTCTAGGAATGAGTATCATTCAACCTATGTCCCAGACATGCCTCTTCATGACAAGGATGCCTTATATTATTTTTTCTGTAGTTTGAACCATGTCTCATTCTTTTACAAGCAATTCTAACTATTTCTCCGTCTTCTCCTTGACCCCTTTATCTGTGAGTTCTTGGAGGATATGCAAGCCTTCCCCGCCATGATAGGAGCCAACGCGATAATGTACTTGACCGGCTTTATTATTTTGTGTCGTAGCCTTGGATTCGAGCCCTTCCAATCAGCATTTTATAAATTTTTCTTAGTGAATTACAAGGAGGATACCCACTTTTTAGTGGTGAGGAGTGATCCCAATCGTCCCAAACTCATATACCCGGTGTCGAGTAAGGTGTCTGGTTGGAACAATCATGTTATAAGGGTGGAGAGCCGGAAAGGATGGGAATTTTCTGCTCCCTCTAGGTTTCCCTCTATGATTGAGGATGTGTGGAGGCCTGAGTGGAGTGATCGTCTTGTTGAGCGATTAGAGCAATTTGCCAAGGTGGGAACTCTATGTTGGTCAAGTCTGGAGCAGAGCCATTAAGGACAAGGCGGACTTGCATAAAGACGTAGAGCTCCTCAAGTCACTTAGGAGGGAGGTTGATGCCCAAAAGAAGGCAAAGGCGGAGGCCGTCCAGGCAGAAAAAGCGGCTAAGGAAGAGTTGGCCAAAGCCAAAATGCATATGACGACCTTGCTCGGTCTGGGCACTCCCTCGTACCTTATTCAAAAAATATCCTTAAGGTGATTGCAACTCAAGACACCCCTATAGGCCGACCTGATGTGGATCCTTAGAATATTAATGTTTTCATTGAGAGGATATAAGAGGAGGAGGATGCATCTGGTGATTAGAAGGGAGACATCGAGGAGGGCCAGGCCGGCCAAGTCACTATCCCAGAAGTCGATGCTGAGCAAGATAAGCTATTTAGGAATGCCGACTAACCCTAAATGTTCATTTCTGTTGATGTAATTTGAACAAGTACCAACTTCACTTTTTGCTTTTCTTTCCTTAGCCTGTTTTAGGGAGGCAATACATTAACCTCGCAGGCCTTAGCCCGGTTTTAGGGAGGCTTTTCTAGGTCTTCATTAATATGATTTATCTTTGCTTCTATGCTTGTCTTTTTTTTCTCTATTTGTCTCTTTGAACTGCTTATTTGTTTCTTGTGTTTGTTGAATGTATGATCTTGGGTTGTTCCTCGTCTTGAATATTTAACTGTTCACTTTGTTGGGAGCTGAGTGCTCGTTATAGGCATCTCGTCTCCTTGAGTTGGGCATGCTGCCTCTCTTAAGATTTTAGGTGCCTTATTGATACGGTCAGTGGCGCTCATCTTCATAACTTAGGTTTTTCACCTTTTAGTTAGTTAGGTACTCGACTTAGTGACTTAGGCCTGTCATCCCACTAAGTCGGGTACAACCCTCGTCTTGATGAGTGAGGTATTTTACTTGGTAAATGCGGGTAGTGATGCCCATCTTTATGACTTAGGCACTCCTCTTTTTAGTTAAGGTTGTGGTGCCCGTCTTAGGGCCTTAATGAATTTGCCTAAGGTGTGAACAATGGTGCTCGTCTTTGGGACTTAAGCATTTCACCTAAGGTGCGAGTGATGTTGATCGTATTTAGGACTTGGGCGTTTCATCCAAGGTGCGAGCTAGGTGCTCATCTTTAGGACTTGTACTTTTCATCGAAGGTGCGAGCTAGGTGCTTGTCTTTTGGATAAGGATATTTCATCCAAGGTGCGAGCTAGGTGCTCGTATTTTGGACTTGGACATTTCTGTTGTTGTAGTGCCCTAGGCGTTTAGTTATGTTTGACTTAGTATCAAAACCGCTATGTAATCGTCTTTATCATTTATTATGGAGAAAGTAATATTTGGTTCATTATATGTTTGCATGTTCATTATATTGAACTGCGTCCCTAGTTATTGTGAATAACTAGTATAAGTTGGTAGTGGATAATCATGGAGATGATTATATGCATGCGATGCACATTACACTTATGGATACTTGCTAGAGAACAAGTATTGGACATGACCTACCGATGAGATTTATGACATGGTCAATAGTCATATGTGTCATGAATAAATCTCATGATAGTCGTGTTATTGAATACTTTGCACCTGAGATTATCATCGTCTTCCACATGATGAAGATCGTGTTTGATATAGTCTAACACTATCTTTAATCGGATAGCAATAAGGGCTATGTTAGCATGATTGGATTCTTGTAGGGAAGAATGATAAGTCAAGATGGGATTTGTCCCTCTCGTTGAGAGAGATGTTTGCTTGGGCCCCTCGATAAATAAGGTTGATGAAATGTGTTGGGTATGCATGTTTTAACCCTCCTATTTTGTATTAGATTTGATTGATACCATAACCTCCTGTCTATTTTAAGGACTTTAGGACCCTATGTAATGAAGCTTAGACTTCAATTTTTAGCTAAGTCCATTTTATAGAATAGGTTAAATTTAGGCTTGAAGACTGGCACAAGACTCATTGGAATTTGAGGTTGCAGTTCCAAAGGATTCAGAACCGCCTAGAAGAACCACTCTATGGAACCGCTTGGTGAATCCTGTATGAAACCACTTGTGGAACTCCCAAGTGAAAATATCTTATGAACCGCTCCTTTGCAGTTTCAACCTTGAGACCTCTCTTGGAACCGCCTCACTGATGTAACCGCTTACACCAGAACCGCCCCAATGATTGGCTACTTGAAGTGAACCTCATTGACCGTTGGAATCCACGTCAGCAATATCAAAAGTCAACTACCATATCTTGTCACGTGACTACTTTTCAGACAAGATCTGCAAGGATCTTAAAAAGGTGACATATGTCCTAACCACCTTGATTGCAGCTGAGGTCTGATCAGCTTTACCTGCATCAACAGTTCCAAAGGACAAAAGTGGTTGCTGTGGACCAATGAGAAAGCATCAAGGACTGTCCTTTCAGCGAAACTCGTGTCTAACGGCTATATTCCTGATGCTTGGATATAAATACCCCCAACCTTCATCATTTGAAGCTTGCTTGAAACTTGAGAAATTGCTGTGTTCATAAGAAGTTGAAGCTCTACCCAGAAATTCTAAGTCCTTTGCATCTTCATCTTCAACCTTCAAGAAATATTCCCCAGCCAAAAAATCAAGCCTTAACACATTCAAGAATCATTTAGCTCTACATCTCTCAGATTTAAAGATCCTTGATCTTGAACACACACACACACCTCACTTGTTTAAACACATAGTTTATTCATTTGAGATACACTGGTTATAGTCTAGGATTTGTTCTTCATAGAAAAGATTTTATTGTACTTTGTAATCTCTCAATACTCAATATAAAATCTCTCTTAGAAATCCAAGACTAACCATCTTGGTAGTGGACGTAGATCGTTTATCGATTGAACCACTCCAAATAGCTTGTTCGTACTTTACTGCATTTATATTTTATGTGCTTGCTAATTATTTATCTCTGTCTCTGTTTGATCTTTATATAGTTATCCTTTATTGTGAAATTGTGTTTGGAGTTAACATTGTCAAACCACACTTTCAGTTTCAACCGTCGGAAATTGCACTAAAATCGCCTTGTAAAACTGCCCCCTCAAAACCGCTTTTAACTTTAATATTCCGCTGTGCATTTTACAACTCCACTTGCAGTCTCTTATACACTGCAAGAGGTTTTGTAAGCGTAGAGGTTTTAGTTTTAAATCAAGGGCGAAAAATTTAAAACAGCTATTCACCCCCCTCTAGCTGTATTTTCACCCTTGTTGCCACCTTTGGGACCAACAAGTGGTATCAGATCAAACACATTTTAAAACCACTGTTTTTCAAGCTTAACAGCTTGTGTGCCGATTCATTATGGCAACCTTAAAGACAATGACAACTGTTAACTATTCACACATTCCAATTTTGGACGAAGACCACTTTGACATCTGGAAGTGCCGAATGCTTATTCATTTGGAAACTATAGATGAGATGCTGGTGGAATGCGTAGTCAATGGGCCATGGATTCCAATGAAGGCCAACACTGATGCAACCACCAATGCTGAAACTTCAGAAGTCAAAAAGCCAAAAGAAGAATGGTCGGATGAAGAGAAGAGATTAGTTGCCTTGGACAGCAAGGCTAGGCACATCATTTCTAGAACCCTCCCTGTTTCAACTCTCCAGAAAGTAATGTACCTCAAAATCGCAAAGCAGATGTGGGATGCCATAGAGAGCTACCTCGAAGGTGACGAAGAGTGTAAGAAAAACAAATTATACACTGTTGAAAGATCCTACAACAACTTCAACAGAAAATCCAACGAAACCTTGCGTCAAACCTACGACCGCTATGTTGAGGTAGTTTATGCTTGTAGATCTCTTGGTAAAACTTTAACCGATAAGGAAATCAATATGACTTTCCTATCTGCTTTAGGTTCTAGATGGGTTAATAAGGCTACCTCTCTAGAAGACTCCAATGTTTTGGGTACTTGGTCGTTAAGTAACTTGTACGCCAATCTTAGAGTCTATGAACTTAAATTAAATCATATTGAAGAAATTGAAGGAAAAACCAAGTCGCTTTCTATGTCCGTCGTGGAACATGAGGAGAAACCATCTACATCCAATCAAACCGCAGATCCCTCCATATCAACCTCATCACTCATCGAGATGGATGATGATGATTTTGCCATGTTTGTAAAAAGATTTCATAAATTTAGAAAATCCTCAAAACCTTTCACAAAATCATTTTCAAAAGGCAAACCTCCTGCAACATTTTCTAGGGCTGCAGATACAAAGAAAAAGAGTGACCTAGTTTGCTACAACTGTAGGAAACCTGGCCACTTTGCATCTGAGTGTCCACAAATTTCAAGTATGAATATATGAAAAAGAAAACCGCTCCTGTAAAATTTTCTCGTCACAAGGGAATGGTTGCTGAGGAGGAAGAGAATTCCAAGGAATTAGCAACTTGGATTGAAACAGATTCTGATGATGGAAGTGATGATGAAACCGAAGAGGTTAATCTCTGCTTAGTTGCAGACGCTTCCGATGAGTCAGATTCTGAGTCATCCGAGTTGCAATATATGGAAGAAAAAGAGGTTTCTACAAAACTTCCAAATAATAAATTGGATGATGATATCAAACTTACTCCTAGCGTTAAGATAAGAAATTGCTCGTATTCACGCCCCATTTTCTCATCTAAAAATGCTCCACCTTCAAAAGCAATTCCAAAGAAAATTTTGAAAAAGGTGGTGGAAGAGGTTTCTCCCATGGAACATGAAAGGATGTTCAAGGAAGCTGAAATGGTGATCCATCAATTCTCTAATCTTAAGAAAGCCTTAAGCTTAGCTCATGATGAACTTAATCTGTACAAGACGGAGAAAACTGTGATGAAGTCCGAAATTTCAAATCTTAAGGACAAAATCAGAAGTATGACTCCTCTTGCTGATCAAAACCGCACCCTTGAAACTAAGGTTGCTGCACTTCAACTCCGGAATGATGACTTGGTAACCCAAATCAACGATCTCCAAAAGATTATTGATTCGTGGCTCAAGTCTCAATCCACCAAGGATCAAATCATAGACTCCCAAGTTCCCCCTGGAATTAAGGAAGGTCTAGGTTTTGGATCTGAGGAAGAGGAGAAGTGTGCATCCTGCAGTGAAAAGGATGAGGAAATTTTGAAACTAACTAAAGAAATTCCTAAGGGGAAGCATGCTAAAGGCAAGGGTAAAGGACAACAAATTAATTATGTCTACCCAAAAGGGAAGTAATATGGGAAGAACTCTCAGATGAAGCCAAAGGAATCTGAGAGTGTAGCTTCAGGGGAAATGGCTTATGGAATTGGTCGTATCCCTGCTCCAACCGCTTTTGGTGGAAAAGGCGATTCTGGCAATTCCAGGTCTGACCGCGCCTCTTCTTCGACCGCTCCTCATGCCTTCAAAAGCAGGAATAGCGTTCCTAGAAAATACGTGGTCAAACTAAATCCAGTTCCCTTTGTTACAGCTACAACCGCTCCTCTCAAACCGCATGCAACTTCTAAGAATAGTAAGGAGTTAGTAAAACCTCATGATGCTTGTAGCTTTTATAAATGTTTTGTGTGTGATGGTTTAGGTCACAAGGCTGCAGAATGCCTTTTACGGTTCACATCCAATGCCAGGAAGAGTAAACCTCCTTCTGTCAAACAGGTGTGGGTCGTGAAGGGTTGCTAACTTCAGGACCCAAGGAATAAAGGGGGACCTCGTTCTTAATGTTTACATTTCAGGTCCTCTACTTAATGGCTAGTCACTCCAAGGAAAATGAATGGTATCTTGACAGTGGCTGCTCAAGACATATGACTGGAGATAGATCATTACTAGAAGATGTCATTGAAGCAAGTGGTCCGTCTGTAACCTTTGGTGACAACAACAAAGGAAGGACCATTGGATATGGTGTTATAAGGAGAGGAAACCTAACCATTGAGAAGGTTTCTCTTGTTGAAGGACTCAAGCACAACCTCCTTTCAATTTCTCAATTCTGCGACAAAGGAATGCTTTGCAACTTCATGTCATCAAACTACTTTATCAAAGATAGCATTTCCGGCGTCACCCTACTCACAGGGATTCGTAAGAGTAATATTTACATTATTGATTTAGATTCTGCATGCAGTATTACTAATCTCTGTTTTGTAGCTAAAAATGTGAGCGAAAATAGTTGGCTTTGGCACAAGAGGTTGAGCCACTTGAACTTCAAGTATCTTGCAAAGATTGGTAGGGAAAACCTCGTTCGTGGTTTACCCAAAGTGGCTGACCACCATCCAGAAATGCGGTGCATGTCGGCTCGTAGCGGTCCACGTCGTCTTTCACCAGCAAGACCGCTCCATCAACTTCAAGATGCTTACAACTGCTTCACATAGATTTGTTTGGACCCGTAACCACTGCCAGTATTGGAGGAAATAGATATACCTTAGTGGTGGTGGATGATTATTCAAGATATACGTGGGTTGAGATGATGATTTCCAAAGATGATTGCTATGATATTCTCACCGCACTTTTTAGACGGCTCCAAACTCAAAAAGAAGACAACATCGTTAGTGTTCGATCAGATAATGGAACAGAATTTAAGAACAACGGTGTTGCTCAGTATTGTGATGACCATGGGATTGATCACAATTTCTCAACTGCTGGTGTTCCACAACAAAATGGGGTTGTGGAAAGGAAGAATAGGATGTTGATTGAGGCTGGAAAAACAATGATATCTGAAGCAAAGCTACCTCGCAGGTATTTTTTTGGGCTGAAGCAATCAACACAGCATGCTTCACTTAGAACCGCTCCCTCATCAACAAAACCTATAACAAGACTCCCTATGAGCTTTGGCGAGGAAGAACCCCCAACATTGCATTCTTCAAGATCTTTGGCTGCAAATGTTTTGTCCTCTATAACGGAAGAGAAAATAGAGGTAAATTCGGAGCCAAGGCCGACAAAGGTATTTTTGTTGGGTATGCTAAACATTTAAAAGCTTTTCGTGTTTTCAATAAAACTAGTTTAAAAATAGTTGAGTCTGTCCATGTTACTTTTGATGAGCATTCTATCCTTGAGCCACATTTGGCTCCAAATGTTGCTGATGATTTTGTTGAGCATAATGAAACAGGTGAACCCTCTCAAACCGCACCTGAACCTCAACCGCAAAATCCAGCACCCTCAACTGAAATTCCCTCAAACCGCACGTTTGAAACCGCACCTGAAGTTCCTACTCCAGATGCAACTCCTAAGGAAGATGAAGTTGAGAATTCCCCTATCCAGCATATAGAACCTCTTCGTCAACTTACCTTCCATGACTTCGCTGAAGGATCTAACGATGATCCAATTGAAGATCTTCAGCAAACCTCAGTCCAACCAGACTTACCCCCGGAGGTTCGTGAAGTCAACAGTCACCCTCTCTCTAATGTGATTGGTGATCTATTTATCGGTGTTCAAACAAGGAGATCTAACTATTGTTGGGCCCTACATTTTCAGTCAACATGTTTACAACTTACACTTAACAACTTGGTACTAACAACTTGAGTTGCTCTATTTACAACTTGGCCTTCTGCAGGTTGGGACGCATAACGTTTTTCCTATTTTATAGGGAACGTGCCAAAGACCAGTTCAACCACGTTTCTTCAGCAAACAAATCACTATCTCTTCATCAACGGTCAAATGCGGATATATCTCCAAGGATCAACCCTATTTCCGAGTTTATAGGCCCATAATCCTCTTTTTGTTAATTAGTTTTGAGGTATAAAAGGGGGAACACACACTGTATTTACACGCACGTTCCTCACTAGCTTAAGCTCCCTTTTTCATACGCTCTTAGCATTGTAATCTCAAGAAAATTCTTAGTAAACTTTCGGTCAAGGCAGGAGCCATATCCTCCCGGGGTTTTATGCCGGAGAACAAGTTGTTCAAGGGCTTTTCCTAGTCAACAAACGTCTTGTGTCCATTTCTATTCAACTTGATAGTCATTGTACCTAGATTCATATCACTTTAGTCACTTTTCCCATCATAAAAATATAATTGTTGAAATTTGACCAAAACAATTTGGCGCCGTCCGTGGGAAACTTTGATTATCTAAGTAGAAATGGTTAATCCATCTTCCAGCAGTCAGAGTCGGCCGCTTCCTGTTTCCAATGCCCAAGGCAACCCTCCTCCAAGTGCGTAAGGCGTCAACTTGGAGATAATGTCCAACATGGCGGACATGATGAAGAAAATAGGCGATCGGTTGGATGATCGGGAGCGTACAAATACAATGATATTCAATGCCATTGATAGTCTCGTAAAGGGAAGCAAGCGGAGACCCAAGTATCCACTCCGTTTTCACCTTTACTTCCTAGATCTTTGTTTGGTGCGGGTACAGACCGAGCCATGTTGGAGATATCCCGATGTCCAACACCTTGCCGGCGGAAAGCACGATTGTGACATCCATTCCAATTGAGCAACCAAGATTCGGCCTATCGGCTAGCCAATCCGCGCTATCATCTTGCTACACTTATGCTACACCCTCGGTGGGGCAAACAGGAGTTTCTTTAATACTTTCGATACCTTCGTACCTCAAAGTTAATAATGCTCCTCTTTTTGCAGAGAGCCAACTTGTTAAGGAAATGCAAACCATTAAGGAGTTGCTTCGAAGCGTGCCGGAGTCAACTTGCCGTATCACCAAGTTTCTCCAACTTGTTATAACGAGTCTCGTTTTGTGCCAAGAATAGCCGGTGTGGAGATCCCGAAGAAATTCTCGAGTCCCTCACATGAAGAAGTATGACGGAAGTACCGATCCAGCAGAGCACGTGTTCTTTGTATCAAGAGTCAATGGATATCATAAGTATCCCTCCTATGTTTAAAGAAGCATGTTTTTGCAGGGCTTTGGCTCAACCTTGTCAGACCGGCCTTAAAATGGCTAACGGTGGCTTCCTCTAAACTCTATTTCATCTTATGCTCAACTTGTCAATATGTTCATTAATCACTTTTCATGCAACAGGCATTTGACAAGTTGACTAGTGATCTTTATAGAATTGTTCAACGGCCTAATGAAAGTCTCAAAGAGTATTTGCACAGTTCAATAAGGAGGCAAAGTGACTATACCCAACTTGGACGTGTCCACAAAGAACGGAGGCATTCCGCATAGGCTTGAAGAAGAGCTCATTGTTTTACAATGAGTTGGTGATGACCCCTGTGAAACAACTTGAAGAAATCGAGAACCGGGGCCTTGCCTTACATCCGATTGGAGGAAGATAGCTTGGCAATGGGGAAATCAACCGGGAGGACTCCTACTCCTCTATTTGAACCCTCCGACAGACGATCGGACTCCCATCACCCTAAGTCCAACAGGGCAAACCCCTGTTAAAACCGAACCTTCTAGAATTCATGTTGTAGATGATGATCAGAAGGTGATGATAATGATTATCCACAAATTTCTGAATCGCTTTTCGTGGACATTGCAGAATCTTGTGCCCCATGGGAAATCTTGGAGATAAAGCGAGATGGCCCAAGAAGAATGACCGATAACAACTTGGAAGGACAAGTCCAAGTGGTGCGCGTTTCACGAAGATTTTGGGCACACCACCGAGAACTGTTTCGCTTTGAGGAAGGAGATTGCTCATTTGTTGTCCAAGGGTCTTCTCAAGGATTTGTTGGGCAAGAAGAGGGTCAGGAGTGAGTCCAAAGAACCTGGTTCAGAGGAGCGCCTAGGCCCGAGAAAGTTGCACTCCTCCGGCCACCAAGGTGGTGAATGTTATCTCGTGGGTCTCATATTTGCGGCACAACTTACTCTGCCGCCAAGCGTCATGCCAAGGGCTCTAAGGAGGATCAATCAGAATTGCCTATAAGGCGCCGCGACTTCACAGATGGACATATCATTTCTTTTGAAGATGAAGATAAAGATAACACGTTGGACCCTCATCATGATGGTCTAGTTGTTCAAGTGCGGTGCTAATTGTGTGGTCAAGCGGATCCTGATCGATGGTGGCGGTTCGATCAACATCATCTTTACTCATGCTCTTGAAGATATGGGTATTCCTTTGTCTGAAGTTGTGAAGAACTCATCCGTACTGGTAGGGTTCAGTGGTGAGGTGAAACAGACAGTCGGTGAGATCAAGTTGCCCATCTACCTAGAAGGTATGAATTCCATGGAAAGGTTTTGTGTGATTGAATGCTCTTCATCATACAATGTCATATTGGGAAGGCCTTGGATCCACAACATGAAGGCCGTGCCATCGACTTACCATCAATGCGTCAAGTTTCCAACACCTTGGGGTGTTGCCAAGTTGAGGGGAAACCAGCAAGTCTCTAAGGAATGTTACAAGATCAACATGAAAGTAAGCTCGACCCCTCGGCAAGCATAGCAATTAAAGAAAAGGCCCAGACATTCTTGAAGCGGTAGAGCACGATACAAAAGCGTTCCTGTTGATGCATCAAATCCCGAGGCCCAAGTGCAAGTTGGGATAGACCTACCGTCCGAAATCGAAGAGGAGTTGATCGAGTTCCTGAAAAGCCGGAGATGTTTGCTTCGCTTGGAAACATGAGGACATGACAGGATAAGCAAGGATATTATTACTCACAAGTTGAACATCGATCCGACCATCCGTCCCGTCCGTCAAAAGAAGGAAGTTCGCCCGGGAGCGGAACCGCATCATAAAGGATGAAGTTGCGAGGCTTCTAAAGTCCAAGATGATCGGAGAAGTTCGGTACCCAAGGTGGTTGGCTAACGTTGTAGTGGTGGAGAAGAAGAATGGCAAGTGGCGAGTATGCGTGGACTTCACCGACTTGAACAAGGCCTGCCCAAAGGATCCATTCCCTCTTCCTCATATTGATTCTCTAGTTGATGAGACAATGGTCACGACATCTTGACATTCATGGATGCATCTTCCGGGTATCAACAAATTCAAATGGAGCCTTCGCACCAAGAAGATACAAAGATTCATGACTCCGTAAGGTATATACTGTTATATTTCTATGCCCTTTGGTCTTAAAAATGCAGGGGCAACCTATCAAAGGTTAGTGAACAAAATGTTCAAAGACCAACTTGGTAAGACGATGGAGGTCTACATAGACGACATGGTGGTCAAATCCAAACACATTGAGGATCATGTGGAGCACCTTGCTGAGGCATTCGACATCTTGAAGGCCTTCAACATGAAGCTCAATCCGGCGAAGTGCAACTTCGGTGTTAGAGCAGGCAAATTCTTGGGATATATGGTAACCAAGAGGGGAATCGAAGCAAGTCCCGAACAAATCAAAGCCATTCTCAACTTGGAATCCCCTAAAAACATCAAGGACGTACGTAGGTTAACAGTAGAGTAGCCTGCTTTGAATAGATTTATATCCAAATCATCTGATAAGTGCAGGTTATTCTATGAAGTCTTGAGAAAAAACAAACTCTTTCAATGGACTGACCAACATGAGGCAGCTTTTAAACAACTTAAAGAATATTTGATGACGTCACCCCTACTTGCTAAACCCGAACGTGGTGAGCATCTTTATTTATATTTAGCTGTATCTGAAAATGCTGTTAGTGCAGTATTGGTGAAGGAAATCCAAAGTGAGCAACATCCTGTTTACTACGTAAGTAAATCTTTGTTAGATGCTGAAACAAGGTATTCTCATCTTGAAAAATTGATATTAGCCTTAACTACTGCTGCTACCAAATTACATCATTATTTTGAAACACATTCCATAACTGTTAGAACTAATTATCCTATAAGAAATGTGTTGAGAACGCCAGAGATGTCGGGCAGGTTGGCCAAGTGGTCAGTCAAGTTGAGCACGTATGACATTTCCTCAGATGTGGCCAAGAACGACCATCAAATCGCAGGCCCTAGCCGATTTCGTAGGCCGACTTCGGTCCAAGTTTGCGACCGAGGTAGAGCCGGAAGTGCAACAACTTGAAGGCGAAACTGTTCCTAGATTTTGGACATTGTATACCGATGGAGCTTCAAATTCCAAAGGGATTGGGTTGGGAATAGTCCTAAAGTCCCCTCAAGGTGATATCATACCCCAAGCTGTATCTTGTGAATTCAGTGCAACGAATAACGAAGCTGAGTATGAAGCCCTAATCATGGGTTTAACTACAGCTCTAAGCTTGAATATTACACATTTCAATGTATTTGTTGACTCTCAACGCTAGCTAACCATTTTAATGGCGGTTATATGGCAAAGCATTCCAAGATGACTCGTACCTCCAACATGTTAAAGCCTTAGCTTCGAAATTTCTATCATTCTCTTTGGAACAGTCCCCAGAGAAGAAAATTCAGAAGCGTACGCCTTGGCTAACTTGGGTTCAACTTGCAAATCAATGTCGCATTCCAAGATACCCATTATTTATGTTAAGTACCCGCAATAGACCAAGTTGAGGAAATTCAAGTGGTTACACCATCTACTGGGGCACAAGATGTTAAACCTTCTTGGACCCAACCTGTAATTGAGTTTCTTCAACTTGGAACTATTCCACCCGATGTTAAGAATGTTAGATCTTTTAAGATTCGTATTTCGACTTTCGTTTTGATAGATAATGTGCCGTTTAAGAAGTCTTTTGCGGACACTACTTGAGATGTGTCGATAACGATCAAGTTGAAGTGGTGCTTAAAGAAATCCATGAAGGAATATGTGGGAACCATTCCGGAGGAAAGGCACTAGCATCCAAGGCCCTCAAGACGGGATACTATTGGCCAACCATGCGTCGAGATGCCATGAGCTATGTACAGAAATGTGACGCCTGCCAAAGACATAGCAACATCTTGCATCAACCTGCCGAACCTCTACATCCTATATTCTCATCTTGGCCTTTCATGCAGTGGGGCATGGATATTGTAGGCAAGTTGCCCAAAGCTCCAGGAGGCAAAGTATTCATGTTGGCTCTAACCGATTATTTCTCGAAATGGATCGAGGCAGAAGCTTATGTGCAAGTAAGGGATAAAGAGGTAATTTCATTTTTAAAGAAAAATATCATTAGCAGGTTTGGTGTACCATCAGAGATTGTATGTGACAACGGGTCACAGTTCATAAGTAAAAAGACCAGGGATTTTTGTGCTCGCTAGGGCATCAAGTTAATCATGTCCACACCTGTCCACCCTCAAGCCAACGGTCAAGCTGAATCAAGCAACAAGTTGATCATCAACAACTTGAAGAAGCGTCTAGACCAGAAGAAGGGAAAATGGGTTGAAGAATTACCACTTGTGCTTTGTGGGCGAGATAGAACTACTTCTAAAGGAGCCACAGTAGGACCCCTATTCTTTAGTATTCGGAGAAGCCGTGATTCCGCTTGAAGCAACGGTCCCACAAAGAAGGTATGGCTTATTGACTCAAGATGAAAATAACCTCTTGCTAACTCAAGATTTAGATACAATTGATGAGATCGGGATTTAGCCAAGATAAGGATGGCGGCTTATCGCCAGCCGAATTTCTAGGTCTTACAACAAGAATGTCAGAGTTAGAAGGTTCTAGGTTGGTGATTTAGTTTTGAGAAAAGTATTTCAAAATACAAGAGAATTGAATGCAGGTAAGCTGGCTCCCAAGTGGGAAGGCCCATATCTCATCGATGCCGAAGCCGGCAAAGGTGCATACCTTGGTTGTCAACCCCGAGTGGAGACGTAATCCCTAGAAGTTGGAACGCTATCCACTTGAAACTTTATTTCACGTAAGTCCGCTTATTTATAACTAGACTCTTCTAAGTGTACGGTTTAAATTTATGTCAAGTTCAATTACGCATTTCAATTTTTTCTACTCTTATTAAAACATTGCGACTTGAGCGTCGGAGGGGCGTTAGCTATGCTAACGCCCGGCCTAACATAAATTTGTTTTGCGAGGTGCAACTTGAACAAACGGAGTAGGCTCAACATGTTGACACGCCAGTACGGCTGATACTTGTTGAGACCTAAGGCCGGAAAAGGTCAAGCATGTTGACACGCCCGATGCGGTTGATACATGTTTGAACCTCGAGGAAGAAAATTTCAACATGTTGACATGCCGCATGCACGGGCGATACATGTTGGAATTCTAGCTGGAGAGGGATAGGACTTGTTGACACGCCAGGACGGCTGATACTTGTTCTATCTCTTCAAACGATTTACCTCTAATCAAAGGTACTTATGGTTAAAAGATATTCATCTTTTCTTACGAATTAAGGTTTTGACACCTTCGCCTTGGCGCACGTTTTCACACTTATTCAAGTTGTGGACTATTGGTTGTAACATTTTCATGTTACCTACTTCGCTTATAACATTTACATGTTATCTAAAGAACAAACAGAGCATCTCTCGAGACATAAGTTACCTTGCTAAAAAACCATTTTTCAAAAGATTTTCGCAACCAAAGGACAAGTTGGATAAGCCAACAAGTCCCTAAAAACCTAAAAAAGCTTGGAGTACTAGACCAACCTAGTACCCCCAAATAAATTGTCTCGGCTCTTATGAGCCATTACAAACTAAAAAACCTTGTTTTCAGGGACACTCCCCCCATTTGTTGTACCAATAGAGGTACACAAACAAAGCAAAAAATTGTTTTTATCCAAAATATCCAAAAACTTTAAAATGTTTTTCAAACTTTTTGGCTCTTGCCACGGTGTTGCATCTTCCACTTGATCATTTGGAGTAGCCACTATGGTGCTTAAATCCTTGTTAGCATCATCAACTAGAGCTTCTAGGGCCGCGGAATTCACTTCTTCTGCATCCGCTGGCTCACCAATATGGTCCTCCAAAACTTTTCTCTCATCTTCCAAGTTCCAAGCTATGGCCTGTCCGTTTTCATATTCTTCAATCATTTGAATGCGGGTCTCCAACAAAGTCTTGGTGGCATTAAATTTGAAGTTCCCCTCTGCAACTTCAAGTTCTTTCATATGAGCCTTATTCTCAGCACGAATGGCTTCCACTTCTTCTCCCAAGCGTTCAAAATCCTTCCTCAAACCTTCCACCTCACCAGCATGCTTGTTTGCCTCCCTCTTCAACTTCTCCACTTCCTTGGCACTTTTGGTAGCCTCCTTTTTTGATTCTGCAGCTTCGTGACCAAGCCTCGCCGCTTTGATCTTCAATGCATCAATGTAGGCCACAATCGGGGTCATGAGTTCCTGCACCAAAAAAAGATGTTAATACTTTATCAAGCTCTTTGATAAAATTCAAAGATTCCTTCATCTTTACCTTCTCAACAAATGTACCCTAAATTTTTCTCCTAACTTCTCCATGTCCATATCACTGTTTGCATCCGTGGCCTCAGCTTCCACCAGCTTTCTTTTCTTTGCATCCCCCTTCTTCTTGGATGCGGCCACATGAGAGCTAGCCACAATAGACACAGGGGTAGGGGGTTTACCATCCTTCTTTGCCAAGCTTTTTGCTCACGTACAAAGCAAGAAGGTCGCAGCGTAGCTTCCTTGGAGCGAGTGGCTGCAAAATAGGATGAAGAGTTAGAACAGATTAAAGGGGTTAGAACAACTTGGAGATAGGCAAAGATTTAAAGTATTTGATTAACCCGTAGACATTGGGATAGGCTCAGAAAAGGTTTCTTCAAGGTTTGCCTCTCGGGCTTCTTCGGGACCAACTTCCTTGTTAGAATCTGCAACAAATTGAACTGGTAGTGCCTTAAAAGTTCTCACTAAGGGTTCCAAGTTATAGATCTCACTCACTCTTTCCTCTGTGTTGTCTTTAAAGGGAAAAAGCACATCCAATTTCGCAACTAGGCCAAAGGAAAATTTGGAGAAATAGTTAGTACATTGCTGAAAATCATCATTAGAGTAAGAAAAATTGCCTACTACCTTGGGACCTCCATTTGAAGTTGGCACCCACATCCTTCGCCAGGGTGCTCTTCTTTGCAAAAAAGAATTTGTTCTTCCACCCTCTATCGGCGGGATCAACATTGTCGATTAAGAAAGGCGTCCTACCAACCCTAACCCTAAAACCATATCTCCCTAAACCAAAGCTCCTAAACTCATGCGTAAAAGCAAATTCCTCTAGACCAATTGCTAACTGTGTTTCTGCATTTAGCCTTACTAGGGTTTGAAGGCTTCTCCAACCTTGAGGCATGAGTTGGGCATAGTTAAGCTTGGAAGATACAAAGAACTGGGTGATAAAAATTGGAAACGGGAATTTCAGACCAATAGTGAACGGATATTAAGGGAAACATACCCATTCGGGGGAAAAACACTCTGGAGTTAGGTCAGGGTGGGTAAAAAGTTCAGTTTCGAAAGCCATGGCGTGATTCCTCTTGATAATTTCTAAATTAGCGGCAGGAATGGTACACTTTTCTTTTTCAGGGTTCTTCAACATGTTTTGGGTGAGAAAACCCACGGGCAAACCCTCTCCACTCTCGATTAAAGTTACCACCTTTCTCTTCCCCATTTTTCAAGCTTAAAATAAAGATTCAAAGATGGAACTGAAAAGGAAACAAGAAACTCACCGGCAATTTCTACTTGATTCTCCTCTCCAAACCGTCTTCCCTGGTTCTCCTTCTTCTTCCCGTAATCTTTTTGAAAGCTACGTTTTTGAAAAGGAGAGTTGGAACAGGAATCTTCTTATTTATGGAGGTTGAAAGTGGTTGAGACCTTTTAAAACAAATACACCTTTTTGCCTTGGAAAAAACCACTTAACCGTCCCGTCGCATCCTTTTAAAACTGTCATCCTTTTTCTTTCTAGTTTTGGCAAACCTTTTGAATTCTTTTTGTCTCTTTCTATTCTTCTTTTTTAAATTCAAAAAGTTTGGGGGCAATTGTTGGGCCCTACATTTTCAGTCAACATGTTTACAACTTACACTTAACAACTTGGTACTAACAACTTGAGTTGCTCTATTTACAACTTGGCCTTACTGCGGGTTGGGACGCATAACGTTTTCCTATTTTATAGGGAACGTGCCAAAGACCCGGCCTTCAACCACGTTTCTTCAAAGAAACAAATCACTATCTCTTCATCAACGGTCAAATGCGGATATATCTCCAAGGATCAACCCTATTTCCGAGTTTATAGGCCCATAATCCTCTTTTTGTTAATTAGTTTTGAGGTATAAAAGGGGGAACACACACTGTATTTACACGCACGTTCCTCACTAGCTTAAGCTCCCTTTTTCATACGCTCTTAGCATTGTAATCTCAAGAAAATTCTTAGTAAACTTTCGGTCAAGGCAGGAGCCATATCCTCCCGGGGTTTTATGCCGGAGAACAAGTTGTTCAAGGGCTTTCCCTAGTCAACAAACGTCTTGTGTCCATTTCTATTCAACTTGATAGTCATTGTACCTAGATTCATATCACTTTAGTCACTTTTCCCATCATAAAAATATAATTGTTGAAATTTGACCAAAACAACTATGATGAGCATACTTCCTTGATATCTCAAATTGAACCCAAGAAGATTGATGAAGCACTCCAAGATTCCAGTTGGGTCGTTGCTATGCAAGAAGAACTCAACCAGTTTGAAAGATGCAAGGTCTGGACTTTAGTGCCTAGACCTCAGGATCAAGGAGTGATAGGAACTAAGTGGGTCTTTAGGAATAAGATGGATGAGAATGGAAGCATCACTAGGAATAAAGCAAGGTTGGTTACACAAGGATATAGGCAAGAAGAAGGAATCGATTATGATGAAACCTTTGCTCCACTTGCAAGATTGGAAGCTATCAGAATCTTCTTAGCCTACGCCTCTTTCAAGCATTTCAAGTTATATCAAATGGACGTAAAGAGTGCATTCCTCAATGGCGAACTGCAAGAGACCGTGTATGTTGCCCAACCGCCTGGATTTGAAGACTCCAAATTTCCCAATCATGTCTACAAACTCCAGAAAGCTTTGTATGGACTTAAGCAAGCTCCAAGGGCATGGTATGAGACTCTATCTAAATTTTTACTAGAAAAAGGATTTAAACGCGGTAAAATCGATACAACTCTTTTTATTGCCAAATATAATGAGCATACTCTACTTGTTCAAATATATGTCGACGATATTATTTTTGGTTCTACTAACGAGTTACTTTGTAAGCGTTTCGAAAATCTAATGAAAAGGAAGTTTGAGATGATCATGATGGGAGAATTAACTTTCTTCCTCGGGCTTCAAATCAAGCAATGCGAAGAAGGTATTTTCCTCAGCCAAGCCAAATATACCAAGGAGCTAATAAAGAAGTTTGGATTAGAAAATGCTAAAGCATATGATACTCCAATGGCCACCGGCAATAAGCTAGATAAATATCTCAAAGGTAAGAAAGTTGATCAAACTTTATATCGAGGTATGATCGGCTCATTACTTTATTTAACTGCTAGTAGGCCCGATATCATGTTTAGTGTCTGTGTATGTGCACGCTATCAAGCAGATCCTAGAGAAGCACATCTTATTGCAGTCAAACGTATAATCCGCTATTTATCTGGAACCACTAACCTTGGACTTTGGCATTCCAAAGATTTGAACTTCGATCTTGTAGGTTATTCAGATGCAGATTATGCAGCTTGCACTATTGACAGGAAAAGCACTAGTGGTACTTGTCATTTTCTTGGGAATAGACTAGTTGCTTGGGCCAGCAAGAAGCAAGCTTCAGTCTCAGTGTCAACCACGAAGCCGAGTATATTGCTTTGGTAGTTGTTCTTTGTCAAATCCTTTGGATGAAGCAGCAGTTGGTGGACTATGGAATCCATGAAGGGAATTGCCCCATCATGTGTGACAACACTTCAACAATTTCAGTCTCCAACAACCCTGTCATGCATTCCAAGACCAAGCATATTGATATCAAGTATCATTTCCTCAAAGACCATGTGGAGAAGAGGAATATCCATTTAGAGTACGTGGGGACAGACAACCAGATTGCTGATATCCTCACAAAGGCTCTTGACTCCAAGAGATTTTCTTTTCTCAAAGGAGAAATGGGTATGCTTGAACTTAAATAAATTCCATACTTTTTATTTGCTAACTTGTTTGTTGAGTCTAGATTGAAACTCCATTCTGGATTCAAACCGCTTCTGTTGAACCGCCTGTACCAAAACCGCAAGCTGTCAAAACCGCCTACATGCAACCACCAGATCCAAACCGCCTCATGCAGTCTGACCGCTTGTATCAAACCGCGTTTCAACAAGAAGTAAACTCTGTCTATTTTATTGCTTATCTTCACTTTAAAAAAAAAAAAAATTGTTCAAATTCTTTTATTTGTTTTGACATAAGGGTATTTTTGCAAATGTTTTCCCTAAAAAATTCAAAATTTAAGAGCATTTAATGCTAAGGGGACATGAGCATTTAAGGCCTTCATGTCAGCCGTCATAGAGAGATGTGCATGAGGTGAAAGGGTGCAACAGTTGGTTTAATTCAATCATTCCTTCCTGAACCAACTGTCTACCCCTTCACCCTATATATACCTAAGTTGGTGAAACTAAAACTTTTTCTGCCAAACCCTCTGCAACCGTACTTCTTCTACCAACTTCCTCACTCTCTCTCTAAAACCCTTTACAAAGCTTCATTTTTTCAAACTTTTTATCAATGGCCACTACTTCAAAAAGGCAAGGAGCCTCTACCATTGCTAGAGCACCCAAAAGACCAGTTCTGGAAATGGTAACACCTTCTACTTCTTAATCTTTTCAATTTCTTCAAACTGCCATGGTTGAACTAAAGAAACTGTTCGTATACCTGTTCATGACTTTTGATGATTTTGACCTTGTTTCTTTACCATTTCTGTTGATTCTTGTTGGGTTTTGCTCGGATTGATGCACTGATTTAGTCTCTAAAGTTTATTTCATGATCAATCCATGTTTAGAACACTGATTTTGAGATTTTAAGTTTTTAACTTCGAAAACCCACTTCTGTGTTCTTGGCTATTCTTGATGATTCTGGGTGAAGGTTGAAATTTAATTGATATATTATTGTTCCCCTTCCCAAAGTGATCATTTTGATATGTTATTTGCCTATTTTGGTTAAGTTTTTGCAAATCTCTGTTCTTGGTGTTCATGAATGTTCTTCGTGTTCTTCATGAAACTCATGAATTTTTCTTAATAATTCATATGTTTTGGATGCCTTGATTCTGAATAGTGTTTTTCAACACTTCGAAAAATTTTCAACTTTTTCAAAATTTTTGGATTTCACTAGGTTTGAAACCGCTTGTATGCAAATCGCTTAAACTTTATGTTTCAAACCGCTTCTGTTTTTCTAAGCTAAATCGCATGCTGGACCGCTTGTTAAAATCTTTTGAAACCGCATGCTGGTTAAATTCCTTCCTTCATTGCTTTTGAGATTTTACTAAGTATATAGGCTGGAAACCAAGAAATTCCTCTCTAATCACCACTTGCAGTGTGGGATAAGTTTGGATTACAATGCCACGTACTTAAGTAATCTTATTCTCAAATCCTCATTATCATTGTGTATTCATAGTTCAATTGGGGTTCGAAATTTTCAAACCGCACAATTGCTTAACCGCTTGGTGCCCAAACCACTTGTGAACTGTGAATACAAAAATGGATCTAACACTTCATGTTTTACTTTGTAGGATCCATCTACCTTCCTACCTGGATGGGAAGTAAATGAGGCTGAGCTAAAGACAGATGCTCTAGGAAGGGAGTTGCTGAGGAAGCTCAGAGTTTCAGGCATCCTACCGCTTTTCACCAAGAAGCAGAATTTCATAGTGCCATCTTTCGTGGATCAGTTCTTTGCAACCGCTAAGAAGGATTCAAGAGTGCTTAATGAAGGCCAAAGAGTTTCTTGCCTAACCGCTGTTGTTGAAGGCCTAAAGCTCTCCATAGACTACATTGACATCAGAAGGCTTTTCAAGTTTGCAGTTGGTGGAGCTTCCTTAGAGGTTGATCAAGTTATTCAGGACAATGCTGCCTTCCAAACCGCCAAAGTAGACACCTTGGTTAAGAAGTACAAGAAGATCCCCAGGAAAAATTTTGGTGAGCTGATGAGCCACATTGGTCATCTTGTTGGGAGAACAGTTTGTGGGAAGACTGGAAACCATAACAACTTTACATCCCAACAATGGATGTACTGTTCTGCTATCTTTATGGAGATCAAGCTACACTGGCCAAGAATCCTTTACTTAGAGATTAAGGACAGTGTTGAGACCTATCAGTCCAAGGTCAAAGGTGAAGATCAGAGGTGGAGACCATTCTGCAGGATCATAACCGCTCTTTTGATGGACTTTGAGCATCTAGATGAAATGGTCACCAAGAATCCAGAACTTATGGTGGACTGCTCAGATGATTCCCTTGGATTGCTTGCATGCCATTCCTTCAGGTATGCCAATGGAGATGCATTATACAAATCTCTGTATGATGCAGATACCTACCCAAGGAAGGAACCCTATGAGTTGAGAGACCCCACAACCGCTCCTAAGTCTAAAGGAGCCAAGCAGTCCAGGAAGCCCCAAGCCAGAGCAGAACCGCCACCTAAGAAGACCAAGACCGCTCCAGCAACCAAACCGCCTACAGCTGATGATGGAGCTGGTCCCAGTAAGAAGAAGCAGAAGAAGCCATCTGAAACCATGAACTTGGTGGATGAAGAGGATGAAGAAGAGGAAGACCCAAGTATTCCCAACTTGGTGGCTAGGGCCAAGAAGGCTAGGGATGAGATGGCTGGATTGACTGTGGAAGAACAGATGAAGGTTCTTCAGGACAGAATTGATAGATTGGCTAAGGAACAAGCTGAGAAGTATCAAGCCAAAGGCAAGACTGTTGACCCAACCGCCTCCCAACAGGAACCGCCTCCAGAAAACCAACCGCCCCCAACCTCTCAAACCTCTCCTGCCCAATCACCAACCCAATCCCCAGCCAGATCCCCTTCCAAATCCAAATCCATAACTCCTTCCCCTATCAAAACCGCACCAATTCAGGGGGAGAAACCAAAGAGAAGAAAAATGATGGCCAAAAGGAAAACCCCCAGAAAGACTAAGCCTGTCCAACCCTCACCCTCTCCTTTACCTACCAGAAATTCCCTCCCTCCATCTCCTCAAAATTCTCCTCCTCAATCACCTCAAAATTCCCCTTCACCTTCCCCCAGAAAATCACTATCACCCCTATCTTCTCAATCCCAATATAACTCACCCCAACATTCCCATTCCATAAATTCACAACACTCAAACCAAACCCCTACTCGATCTGCCTATCAACAATGGCAGTCCAAGCCCTCTGCTGGACATGCCACCTCCAAATCTGTTAGGGATGATCCAACCCCAACCAATTCCCCTAACAAAAACTGCTCCCATTTCCCTACACCTAACCGCTCCAAATCTAACACCCCTTCAAAATCACCAACTCTTCACAACTCACCCATTAGACAGAACTTACCTCCTCCAAATATACCTCCCCAAACCCAAACCGCGCCTGAAACCAACCAAACCCAACCGACTCCCATATTTCCAACCGCCTCACCCTCAACCGAGCCTCTTTCTGAGTCTCCCAAATTCTCCAAACCCTCAATCTGATTCAAGGACAACTGGTCATAAACCAAGGCCATGTTATCTCTTTAACCGCCTCCAATGAATCCCTCCTTGCATCCAACTGCGCTTTACAAGCCAAGGTGGATTCTCACTCCCTTGAGTTGGCAACCCTTAAAGCTTCTTTGCTTGATGCCATTAAGGGAGAGAGATCTACAGCAATTCCATCCTCCTCCTCAACCGCCACTCCTGACCAAACTGCTTCCCTAATCAAAACCGCTTCTGATGCCTTTCAGAAATCTCTTGAAGCTGGTATGGTCAAAGCCTTAGAAGAAAAAGCTTCAGTTGAGGAGATGAAGAAATCTTTGGATGTTCTTGGAGAAAAATTATGTGCCTCCCTTGATAAAGATTTGGGTAATCTGAGCACCAAATTCCTTGACTTTCTTCAATCCAGACCGCAATTATCTCAGATTGTCCAGACCGCTTTGGATTCTCTGCGTGAAGAAGTCTTGGAACAAATTGATCTATTCAAGGTGGATTCCAAGGTGAATCTAGATACTTTGTCAGATACAGTGAAGGCCAAGCTGAACGAGATCCAAGATGAGTTCAATGACTGCTTGGACAATCTCAGGGAAGGATTCAACTCCAGACTAGGCTCAACAGTAAATGAACTCAAATCCTCCCTGAAGGTATCTGTGGATCTTGAGCCTATGGAACAAGCGATTCAAGCTCAAACCGCTTTAGTTCAAGAGGAACTACACACCATTTTCAACTCTATCTATTCCTCTGTCAATGTGAAGCTTGACATTATCAAGGAAAATCTTGTGGAAAATACCAAAGCAGTTGGTGCCACCAATTCCACCTCTGCTCATTCTGTCAATGCCTTAAAGAAGCTTGAAGCTACTCTCACCAGAACCGCAGAGGAAGTTAGAAGATTGAGGAAAGCATTTGCCCCTGACCAATCAAGAGCTGGGCCAAGTAGAGCTGATCATGAAGTTAACAAGCCGCCCCTGCAGTAATAAACCGCTTTTCCTTTTTGAACCGCTTGTGTAAGTTGGACCGCACTCTCCTTGTATTTTCTTTGTCCAACTTACTTTGTTTTGTTTTTGTAACCTTGTAATTTTCCTTCATTCCTGTACTTGTAATCATCTTAGAAATTAATGGAAATTGCATCATGGTTCCAAAACCTTGTTCATATCAAACTGCTTGTTTGTAGAACAATGAAACCGCTTATGGTCTTAAACCTCATTCAAACATTTTTCAACTTAAAAATCACTCTTTTGAATTGATGTTTAAACATTCAGTTTAAACTGCACCTTGAACTTAAAATCATATTTTTAAGTGCACTGAATGCATTTCTATACTCTTCAAATTGTAAGTTTTTCAATCTTTCAAAAGTATAGAAATCTATAGCTTAAGCTAGTGTGTGCATTGACTTGGGACATGACTTACCATGTTAATTCTCATGGACATGTTTTTACCAAGTACAATGTTTGCTTTTGCTGTAGTAGGTAATGGCATCAATCAAATAGGGGGAGATTGTTGGGTATGCATGTTTTAACCCTCCTATTTTGTATTAGATTTGATTGATACCATAACCTCCTGTCTATTTTAAGGACTTTAGGACCCTATGTAATGAAGCTTAGACTTCAATTTTTAGCTAAGTCCATTTTATAGAATAGGTTAAATTTAGGCTTGAAGACTGGCACAAGACTCATTGGAATTTGAGGTTGCAGTTCCAAAGGATTCAGAACCACCTAGAAGAACCACTCTATGGAACCGCTTGGTGAATCCTGTATGAAACTGCTTGTGGAACTCCCAAGTGAAAATATCTTATGAACCGCTCCTTTGCAGTTTCAACCTTGAGACCTCTCTTGGAACCGCCTCACTGATGTAACCGCTTACACCAGAACCGCCCCAATGATTGGCTACTTGAAGTGAACCTCATTGACCGTTGGAATCCACGTCAGCAATATCAAAAGTCAACTACCATATCTTGTCACGTGACTACTTTTCAGACAAGATCTGCAAGGATCTTAAAAAGGTGACAGATGTCCTAACCACCTTGATTGCAGCTGAGGTCTGATCAGCTTTACTTGCACCAACAGTTCCAAAGGACAAAAGTGGTTGTTGTGGACCAATGAGAAAGCATCAAGGACTGTCCTTTCAACAGCTGTGTCTAATGGCTATATTCCTGATGCTTGGGTATAAATACCCCCAACCTTCATCATTTGAAGCTTGCTTGAAACTTGAGAAATTGCTGTGTTCATAAGAAGTTGAAGCTCTACCCAGAAATTCTAAGTCCTTTGAATCTTCATCTTCAACCTTCAAGAAATATTCCCCAGCCCAGAAATCAAGCCTTAACACATTCAAGAATCATTGAGCTCTACATCTCTCAGATTTAAAGAGCCTTGATCTTGAACACACACACACCTCACTTGTTTAAACACTTAGTTTATTCATTTGAGATACACTGGTTATAGTCTAGGATTTGTTCTTCATAGAAAAGATTTTATTGTACTTTCTAATCTCTCAATACTCAATATAAAATCTCTCTTAGAAATCCAAGACTAACCATCTTGGTAGTGGACGTAGATCGTTTATCGATTGAACCACTCCAAATAGCTTGTTCGTACTTTACTGCATTTATATTTTATGTGCTTGCTAATTATTTATCTCTGTCTCTGTTTGATCTTTATATAGTTATCCTTTATTGTGAAATTGTGTTTGGAGTTAACATTGTCAAACCACACTTTCAGTTTTTCAACTGCTCAGGAAATTGCACTAAAACCGCCTTGCAAAACTGCCCCCTCAAAACCGCTTTTAACTTTAATATTCCACTGTGCATTTTACAACTCTACTTACAGTCTCTTATACACTGCAAGAGGTTTTGTAAGCGTAGAGGTTTTAGTTTTAAATCAAGGGTGAAAAATTTAAAACAGCTATTCATCCCCCCCTCTAGCTGTATTTTCACCCTTGTTGCCACCTTTGGGACCAACAATTGCCACCTTTGGGACCAACAAAATGTGTTTCCACACTCAAGTGATTTGATAGAGATCAAATGCATTTGGATTATTAACATACTCGGAATCGAGAAAGCATTGAACATGTGAGTTGACATGGACCATGACTCATGTCAATAGGACATCGTGGAAAAAGGGATTGTGACATTTGATTATAAAGGAATCAAGCTTTGATGTTATATTTAGTTGGGTGGACATAATGATTTTCTAGAAGTCACTTATGTCTAGTGAGGTTGATGTTTCAACTCACTACCAACATAAAATATAATTCCTAAAGGGTCACACACAAAAGAACGGATTGAAAATGGCTAAAAGGGTGAAATCTGGGCTCAGGGGACGACTCATCCCGCTCTGGCCCAAGTTGTGCCTTGTGAAGGGATGACTGTATCAGAGTGCGTTCATTAAGGGACGACTCGTGCCCTATGGGACGAGTCGTGCTCACGACTCGTGCCCTTTGATCTGCAAAATTGACTTTCTGGCTCGATTAGTGGCGCGATAGACTTTGCCGTTGGGCATGACTCATGCTCTTGAGCACGACTCGTGCTAGCATGCAAATTCTGTCCGTACACATTTTCATTTTCTGGATTGGTTTTGGTTTTGACAAGGATTCTTTCCCTAATAGTTTGGGATTTATATTAGATATAAATACAATCCTTTGGTCAGCAAAAAACAGATGTTATTTTTGGGTTTATGAAACACTAAAATAGAGATCTAGATTAAGAATCAAAGATCAAAACACTATTAGCCGTTGATTATTGAAAAGTGTTTCAATAATCGGGGATCATCTAGCAATCAAACAAGAAGCGTTCTCGGTCCGTTCGCGTGTGGATTACCGATAGAGGGTGATTAAGTTATCACCAAAAGCTTGAAGACTTCAATCGTTGATTCATCACAAGGCTTATAACAAAGGAGAAGATCAAAACCTTCATCAACGGTTTTGAGATTCGTTTTTGAGATTCGCTTTTGAAGATTCGTTTCGAACAAACAAATCGCATTCAAGGTATGTAATTTTATTTCATGTTTCTCATCTCTTCACGCTAGATGGATCTAAGGACTATGGTTTTGTTATTTTTCAAAGTTCTTCCGCTGCGTTTGTAACCCCAAAGCCCAACAGTGGTATCAGAGCGCTGTCTTGCCATGATTTGGATTGAAATTGGCATGCTAGATTTAATTTGATTAATAGCTATCCATGCCATATGAAATAGATCTAGATTTTATGTGTTTTGTTTTATGAAAACAAGTATATGAGATATGTCATGATTATGATTTATGATGGATTAATATGATTAGTTTATCAGATAGGTTGATGATTTGTTTCATATGATTAAATTAAATTTGTAATTTCTCAAAATTGAATCAAATTGTTTGTATGAAATTTTTTGAAGCCCTATGTTCATAATTGTGTACATATGAGATTTATGTTACAACCATGCGATGTTTTTTACAATATGAAAACCTTCTAAATATTTAAGTCTTATGCCATTCCTTGATTAGAACACTTGTGAAATTTTAGGCTATTTTGATGTAGTTTTGACTCAGTTGGATGCATCATTATATCTTAATTTGTGATCAAGATGAGATAATGGTTGATGTAGTTTTGACTTAGTTATGTGCATCGTTCCATGTCTCATACGTTTGAAAAGGGTTTTGACTTAATTGGTGCTTTCAAATGAGATTTGACCCAAGGCATAGATGAGATTTAAAACATGTTTTTGACATATAATGTCTATGGAAATCTCATAAAAGATCTAAGAGTCATATAGTGATATGATTGACGTTTCTACCTAAATAGCTTGATTTTGGGCATTGACCCAGTTAAACCAAAATCAAGTGAAATATGGATCTTAGCCTACTATGATTATATGATACATGTTTGTATTTGAAGGTGTATAATTTTGTGAGAATATTTATGAAATACATTATTTGCTCTTAGATGATAAATGAGTTGATATTGATGTATGCTTATATTGTTTGCATATTTTATTGTAGAATGGCTAATCACAATAATCAACCCCTATCACTGCGATCAGTCTTTGTGAAGGACAAGCTTGAAGAGAGCGATACAAACTATTCTGATTGGATCAGAAGCCTAAGAATTGTTCTAAGGCAAGAGAAGAAACTGTACGTTCTCGATGAACCCCTTCCACCTCAACCTGCTGCAAATATTTATGGGGCAGATAGGGATGCACATAAGAAACATACTGATGATTCTACAGATGTTGCATGCTTTATGCTTGCCACCATGTCTAAGGCTCTTCAGAAGGACCTTGAGCACATGGAGACAGCATTTGATCTTGCGGAACACTTAAAGGAAATGTTCCAAGTGCAAGCAAGAAATGAGCGATTTGATGTGGTAAAGGCCTTAACTGCATGCAAGATGCAAGAGGGGCAATTGGTTGGTGCTCATGTCCTTAAGATGAAGGGTCACATTGAGCATCTCGAAAGTCTTGGTAATCCGATGAGTTTGGAACTCGCCACGAATTTGATATTGAATTCATTGCCTGAAAGTTATAGTCATTTCATTATGCACTATCACATGACTGGCATGGATAAGAATCTCTTGGAATTGCATGCGATGCTTAACACCACAGAGAAGAATATCAAGAAGACCGAACCGATACTGTGTTTATGGTTAACAAAGGCAAAGGGTTCAAGAAAGATAGCAAAGGTAAAGCAAGTGTTGCTAAACCTAAGGCAAAAGTTGCCATTGCTGGAGAGGCTCCCAAAGTGTCTCAAAATGATGCGGTTTGCTACCATTGCCAAGAGGTTGTTCATTGAAAGCGAAACTGCAAGGCATACAAGGAAGGCCTAAAGGCAAAGAAGGGCAATACGCTTGCTTCTGATTCAGGTATCTATATAATAAATATTTTCCTTTCTATTTCTAGTTCATGGGTATTAGATACCGGATGTGGATCTCACATTTGTTTAAATGTGCAGGGACTAAGAAATATAAAGCTACTCAAACAAGGTGAAGTTGACCTACGTGTGGGGAATAGATCAAGAGTTGCTGTGTTAGCCGTAGGGACAAATGATGTAACTTTACCTAGTGGCTTAGTACATGTTTTGAACAATTGTTACTATGTTCTGGATTTGAGTAGAAATATTATTTCCGTTTCTTGTTTGGATAATGAAGGGTATAATTTTCTTATTAAGAATAAGAAGTTTTATATTTATTTAAATGATATGCTTTATGGTATTGCAAATTCATTTAATGGCCTTTATGTTCTTGATGTTGATGAGAAACAAAATAGTGTTGAAAATGTTTATCATGTGGACAAGAAGTCTAAACCGAATGACGTGAACAACTCGTTCATGTGGCATTGCCGGCTTGGTCATATAAATGAGAAATGCATCTCTAAACTCCATAAGGATGGAATGTTAGACTCACATGATTATGAATCATATGAGATATGTGAATCTTGTTTATTAGGAAAAATGACCAAACCACCCTACACTAAGAGTAGTGAAAGGGCTAGTGACTTATTGGGCCTAATACATACCAATGTATGTGGACCAATGAGCATCATTGCTAGGGGAGGATTTCGGTATTTGATTACATTCACCGATGACTTATCTAGATATGGCTATGTTTATCTGATGAAGTCCAAAAGTGAATCATTTGAGATGTATAGAACATTTCAAAATGAAGTACAAAATCAACTTGGCAAAACCATTAAAGAACTTCGATCCGATTGTGGTGGAGAATATTTGAGCCAAGAGTTTGACAATCATCTCAAAAACTGTGAAATTGTTTCAGAGTCGACTCCACCCGAAATGCCACAATGGAATGTTGTTTCGAGAGGAGGAATAGAACCCTATTAGATATGGTTCTTTCGATGATGAATCAAGTAGACCTTCCTATATCCTTTTGGGGATATGCATTAGAGACTGTTGCGTTCACACTGAATAGAGTCCCTACTAAATTTGCTCCTAAGACCCCACATGAGATGTGGCATGGAAGAAAACCTAGTTTGTCTTTCATGAAGATTTGGGGTTGCGAAGCTTATGTGAAGAGACTTGTCTCTGATAAGTTAGCACCTAAATCTGACAAGGTTATTTTCGTTGGTTACTCTAAGGAAACCAAAGGGTATTACTTTTACACCCGCAATGAGAAAAAAGTGTTTGTTGCTCAATATGGTACCTTTCTTGAGAAACATTTTCTCAATAAAGCATCTAGTGGGAGTAAAATTGATCTTGAAGAAATTCAATAACCCAAAAATAACATGGAATCCATAGTAGAGATTGAACCAAGTCCACAAGAAGTTGTGGAACCGGTTCAAGATTCACAAGTCCATCATAGATCGGATAGGTTACGATCCGCACCGGAGAGATATGGGTTTCTCATGTCGAAAAGTAATGAAGTGGAAGTCATTGAGAATGACGAACCTAATTCCTATCAAGAGGCGATGTCCGATCCCGATTCGGATAAATGGTTAGAAGCCATGGAATCTAAATTGCAATCCAGGTCGGATAATCAAGTTTGGAACTTGATTGAGCCACCCGAAGGTGTAAAAACCATAGGGTGCAAGTGGGTATTCAAGAAGATGACTGACATGGATGGGAAGGTGCATACTTATAAGTCTAGGCTTATAGCAAAGGGATATAGGCAAACTCATGGTGTAGACTATGATGAAACCTTCTCGCATGTTGCTATGCTTAAGTCTGTTAGAATTTTGATTGCCATAGCTGCGTATAATGACTATAAGATTTGGCAAATGGATGTCAAAACCGCTTTCCTTAATGGAAAACTGCTTAAGGATGTGTATATGACACAACCCAAAGTTTTTATCGATCCAAGTAATTCTAACAAGGTGTGCAAGTTGCAGAGATCCATTTATGGATTGAAGCAAGCTTCTAGGAGTTGGAATCTTCATTTTTACGAGAAAATCAAAGAGTTTGGTTTTGTCAAGAACAGAGATGAACCTTGTGTATACATGAAATTCAGTGGGAGCATAGTATTATTTCTCTTATTGTATGTCGATGATATCTTACTCATTGGAAACGACATTCCTGCGCTTCAGACTGTCAAGTCTTGGTTAGGGAAATGTTTCTCAATGAAAGATATGGGTGAAGCCGCTTACATCCTTGTTATCAAGATATATAGAGATAGATCTAAGAGGATAATTGGTTTGAGTCAAAATACCTATATTGACAAGGTTCTTAGAAGATTTAAAATGGAAAATTCTAAGAGAGGCAACTTTCCAATGGGTCATGGTGTTATTCTTAGCAATACGCAGTGTCCTAAGATAACTAATAAGCGAAAGAGGATGAATGAAGTTCCATACGCTTCGGCTATATGATCTATCATGTACGATATGATTTGTACTAGACCCGATGTCTCGTATGCTTTGACCTGACGAGTCGATACCAATCTGATCCTGGTGAGAACCATTGGATGACAGTCAAGACGATCCTTAAGTACTTAAGAAGGACTAAGGATGCGTTCTTGGTATTTGGAGGGATGGAAGAAGATCTTGTTGTAAGAGGTTACACAGATGCTAGCTTCCAAATCGACAAGGATGATTTCCAATCGCAGTCGGGATTTGTGTTTATACTTAACGGAGGTGCGATATGTTGGAAGAGTTCCAAGCAGAGTACTATTGCCGATTCTACTACTGAGGCCGAATATATAGCGGCATCCGATACAGCTAAGGAGGCAGTTTGGATCAAGAAGTTCATTAGTGATTTGGAAGTAGTTCCAAGTATCACTAATCTGGTGGAACTTTATTGTGACAATAATGGTGCCATTGCGCAAGTAAAGAAACCAAGGTCATATCAGCAATCCAAACATATACATAGACGTTTTCATCTCATTCGAGAGTTCATTGATAGGGGAGACGTTAAGATATGCAAAGTATCAACCGATGATAACATTGGGGATCCGCTTACAATGCCCCTCGCACAAGCAAAGCATGATGGTCATGTGAGGTCCATGGGTATACGATACATTGATGGAGCCTAGTGCAAGTGGGAGATTGTTGGTGTAGTTCCCTAGGCATTAAGTTATGTTTGACTTATTATCTAAACCGCTTTGTAATCGTCTTTATCATTTATTATAGAGAAAGTATTATTTGGTTCATTATATGTTTGCATGTTTATTATATTGAACCGCGTCCCTAGTTATTGTGAATAACTAGTATAAGTTGGTAGTGGATAATCATGGAGATGATTATATGCATGCGATGCACATTACACTTATGGATACTTGCTAGAGAACAAGTATTGGACATGACCTATCGATGATATTTATGACATGGTCAATAGTCATATATGTCATGAATAAATCTCATGATAGTCGTGTTATTGAATCCTTTGTACTTGAGATTATCATCGTCTTCCACATGATGAAGATCGTGTTTGATATAGTCTAACACTATCTTTAATCGGATAGCAATAAGGGCTATGTTAGCATGATTGGATTCTTGTAGGGAAGAATGATAAGTCAAGATGGGATTTGTCCCTCTTGTTGAGAGAGATGTTTGCTTGGGCCCCTCGATGAATAATATTGATGAAATGTGTGGCCACACTCAAGTGATTTGATAGAGATAAAATGCATTTGGATTATAAACATATTCGGAATCAAGAAAGTATTGAACATGTGAGTTGACATGGACCATGACTCATGTTCAATAGGAGATCGTGGACAAAGAGATTGTGACAATTGATTATCAAGGAATCAAGCTTCGATGTTATATTTAATTGGGTGGACATAATGATTTGCTAGAAGTCACTTAAGTCTTGTGAGGTTGATGTTTCAACTCACTACCAACATAAAATATAATTCCTAAAGGGTCACATACAAAAGAACGGATTGAAAATGGCTAAAAGACTGAAATTTGGGCTCAGGGGATGACTCGTCCCGCTCTGGCCCAAGTCATGCCTTGTGAAGGGATGACTGTATCAGAGTGCGTTCATTAAGGGATGACTCGTGCCCTATGGGATGAGTCGTGCTCACGACTCGTGCCCTCAGGCACGACTCGTGCCCTTTGATCTGCAAAATTGATTTTCTGGCTAGGTTAGTGGCGCGACAGACTTTGCCATTGGGCACGACTCGTGCTCTTGAGCACGACTCGTGCCAGCGTGCAAATTCTGTCCGTACACGTTTTCCTTTGCTGGATTGATTTTGGTTTTGACAAGGATTCTTTCCTTAATAATTAAGGATTTATATTAGATATAAATACAATCCTTTGGTCAGCCAAAAACATATGTTATTTTAGGGTTTATGAAACACTAAAATAGAGATCAAGATTAAGAATCAAAGATCAAAAACACTATTAGCCATTGATTATTGAAAAGCATTTCAATAATCGAGGATCATCAAGCAATCAAACAAGAAGCATTCTTGGTCCGTTCGTGTGTAGATTACCGATAGAGGGTGATTAAGTTATCACCAAAAGCTTGAAGACTTCAATCGTTGATTCATCACAAGGCTTAGAACAAAGGATAAGATCAAAACCTTCATCAACGGTTTTGAGATTTGCTTTTGAAGATTTGTTTCGAACAAACAAATTGCATTCAAGGTATGCAATTCTATTTCATGTTTCTCATCTCTGCATGCTATACGGATCTAAGGGGTAGGGTTTTGTTGTTTTTCAAAGTTCTTCCGCTGCGTTTGTAACCCCAAAACCCAACAATTTCATCAAAGGTGCGAGCAAGGGTGCTCGTCTTTATGACTTGAACATTTCATCCAAGTTGCGAGCAAAGGTTGCTTGTCTTTAGGACTTAGGCATTTCACCTAAGATGCGAGCTATGCTACTCGTCTTTGTGCTTATCATTGTCTTTACTTGGGATGTTCTTTGACATGTACTAACTTTATTAATTGAAAATGTTTACATCGAACTGTAATCCTACCTCTAATTTAAAACAAGAAAATGCAAGGAATGTAAATCTAGTCTACTTAACAAAAAGACAAAATATTGCTATAAACTACTGATAGTATCTCCGAAGATGGTCGGAGTGCTATGGATGCTATAGCTCTTGTCCATCTGGGGTCTTCATTTTGTAGGTCCCTTTTCTAATGACTTGAGTGATGATGTAAGGACCTTCCCAGTTTGGGGAGAGCTTGTTCTACTCGGCTTTTCTGACCGTAGCTTCAATTTTTCTAAGTACCCAGTCCCCGACTTAGAATAACCTTTTGTTGACCTTCTTGTCTTGGTAGGCTTTAGTCCTTTGCTTGTAAGTCACCATTCTCCGTTGGGCGGCCAACCTTTTCTCATCCACTAAGTCTAGGTCGAGAAACATGTTGACTTTATTCACTTTCTTGTCATAGTTGGTGTTTCTGGATGTGGGGATGACCATTTCTGCTGGTGCCATAGCCTCTGATCCAAAAGTTAGTGCAAATGGTTGTTTTGGACAAATTTCAACAATTAAATTTATCTTATCAAGGATGTTCGGGCACAAATGGAATATAATTCACAAAGCAAGATGAACACGAGGATGTAAGGAGGAAAACCTTTGAACAAATGCTCGCAGGATAAACCTCGGGAGGCTTTAGGAAAAGCCTACCTAAACCAAAAAAGTGTTATTGATTTTAGTAGTTTCAGAGTACAAAGTGCAGTACAAGAGTATGCGAGAGTGTGTAACGTGAATACATGTGCGTTCTAAGGGTAATATATATACTTGATTGTAACTGAAAATAACAACTTAAATGACATGCTCATATTTCGCCTAGAATCTCGCCATTTATTGATGAGGATCAGCCGTTATCCCTTTGGTTGATAAATTGAGTTGTTATGTCGTCGTTTGACCAAGTCCAAACGGTCATATGAGTAAGTTATTTATTCATAATTCCGTTCCTGAAAAATAGGAAATATACAACAAATTGTTTCAAGGCGTTAGTCCAAGATGTAAGTCAAGACGTTACCTCAAGATGGATGACCAAGATGTAGAACATGCTGAATGAAAATTTTAGGGTGAAACAATTGCCCCCAAAATATTAAGGCTTTTCCATGCTGAAATACGAAAAGTTTTAATATTTTGACAAATGTTGCCTCGGTCTTGAAAGGGAGTTGATGAGGTGGTTGGCTCGCACAGTTTATGAGGAATTAGGGCTATTATGGGCGTTGTAGGCGCCTGTAGCAGTCTCTTCATATTAATTTGATTTTTGAAATAAGAAACTAAATTTCTTCTCAAAATAGTCTCCACTCCACCGACGCTAAATCCTTGTCCATTTCCCGGTGAGTTTTCTTTTTCTTGCTTCTTCGTTTCTTTTCGATCGCCGTTATGGGTAAAGGCAAAAGGGTCATTGATGTCGAGGCTTCTCCTCCCAAGGGGTTTAAATGCTTATGGTTTATTAGGAAAAAGGATGATGAACGGTGCAATCTCAAAGCATCCCATGTTGATGCTCTGAAGAGGAACAACGCGTTTCCCCTCAACACAGAGTTCCTCGTGCTCGTCGAATCTTGTAGTGCTGACTGCTTTTCTGTCTATTGGGTAGGTTTTTATGAGTATCCCTTTACCATAGGCTTGAAATTCCCCTTTTCTCCCTTAATTACCCAATTTTTTAAGGTCACACAACTGTCGTACTGTCAATTGATGCCCATCGATTGGCGTACATTGCACACCCTAGACAAAATTTCGGCTGAACAGGGGGTTATTGCTGGGTTGGAAGAGCTAGCCTTCGTTTACGACATTAGGGCATTTGGAAATGGCAGATACAATTTTAGGATCAGGCCAGGTAGAGATCCCTTAGTTTTGGGTCTAGATGCAGCAGATAGAGGGTGGAAACATAAGTATTTTTATGTGAAGAAAGCGAGCCTGGAGGGAGGCAAGGAGATGGTGTCCGCTTGGAACCGTCAAGGTAGAGGTTGATTAGCATTTTGTTTACATCTTTCCATCTTGCTCTATTGTTATTTTGACAAGTTGCTTGGTTCCTTCTTGTGCAGTTAAAACGTTGGAGGAGTTATTTCCGCCGTCAGAAGAGACTGCTGCTAATGTGGACCTGATTTTGAGTTTGTTTCCTGATTCTTTGTGCAAATACAAGCCTTCTCCTATTGAATTTTTTGGGGAAGATTCTAGAGAGGAGGAGAGAGTTTCTGCAAGTGTCAGCCCAGTCAAGATGTCATCTGGTAAAGTCTCCTTCATAGTAAATAAGATTCTTGATTTTGTTGTTTATCCATGTGACCCTTCTCCTTTTCATGATGCAGTGACCCGTTCGAAAGCAGGTTTTGATGTGAATGATATAATGTCAAGTTTGAGGGCTAAGGTTGGTGTGATGTTGGAAGGAGGTAAGCCCCCTCTCCCGAAAGGAGACAGCTCATTCAAGGCAGGGAGGAAAAGAAAGCTGGATGATACGGGGATTGTGGTGGAGGATGATTTGAAAACAGAGAATGTGAGGACTAACATGGAAAGCTCTCGTGAGAAGGTAAAAATCCTTTCTGATTTGCATAAAATTTTCTAGGTGTTAACTGTTTGACATGAGAACATGTCTTTCCTATAGGTGATGAAGTTTACGGATTTTTTGTTGAAAGAAGTAGAAGTGAAAGAAGATCAGATCAAGATCTGGGCCCAAAAGGCAAGGGCGGAAGGTGGAAGAGATGATCAAGCAAGTGCAAGAGCTGAGCAGGCGAAGAAAGAATTAGTAAGTCTTACTACCAGGATGCTGAAAGTAGAGAGGAGCACATCAAAGAGCTGCAGGAAGTGAAGGAGAAATTCATGGCCGACGCCACCAAGGCAGTAATGGAGAGCAGGATCAACATGATCAAGGAATTTGAGGCTGGAAAGCATAGTGCATGGAGGATCGAGGATGAAGTGGCTATATTGAATGCGTTCTTGTGTGAAGCTGTAGATGTTGGTAAGGTGAATTCTCATGATTTCAAGGAGATGGAACAGGGAGGAGCAGGAGGGATGGATAAAGAAGAAGTTGGTACGTCCGTCAAGGAGGACGAAGGTAAGGAACTTGGTGTTGTACCTGCAGCATGAAAAATAATTTATTTTTTACGTTTTAAACAATGGTTATGTTTTATTTGGCCATGCCTTTATTAGCATGTGAATTTAGGTTTTGGAGTAGGGGTTGCCCCTAAGACACCTTTATATTTGCATTTTTGTAAGTGGCTCATATGAGTCCTGACATTTGGCTTTGATAGTGTTGGGTTGGTCCAACATCTTTAGTCTTTTAGTTAACTTTTATCGCAAGGATATCTTGGATGTTTTTATACCTTCGAGTATTTTTATGTTGGGTACAAAAGACAACACGTACGAGTGTTGTGACCAATAAGAATAGATAACATGCAACGATGTTATAACCAAGTTGTAAAGATAACATGCAACGATGTTATAGCCAATTTTGTGGGTGACATGTAGAAATGCCACCTTTCGGAGTCCTTAGGTAACATGTTAATGTTACAATCCTTAGTTCACATCTTGAACTTTAAAATAACAGATGCAATTCCTCTAATAAGGTGAATTGAATTTGCTCTTTTAAATCAAGTGTGAAAAACGTGGACCCAGGCAATTACAATCATGGTTCTACAAGTACATTGTAAAATGCTCTTAAGTATGAAGGGATCGTGTACCTTATATTATCAAGAGACGTTTGTTCCTTCAAGGTGTCTGTCAAGTAACTTTCTAATGTCATTCAACCAATGCTCAGGGGTGTCCATCTTGCAACACAAGAATATGTTAGGATTGGGTGTTAGCTTAGCTAACACCCCTCCAATGCTTAAGTCAGTAGGGACTTTGATTAAATAAAAGGAATAATAAAGTCTAAATAAATGAACATTGTTCGAGGGAGAAGTTCATACCTTGGAATTAAAATTGTAATACATTTTAACTTACATGTAATAGTGATTAAGACGCAGCCTCTGGTAGCATATAGGACAAAAATGGTGCCATCTTGAGAGTCCTGGAAGGACTATAGCTTGCCACAGTTCCAACCAGTCGATCAACAGATAGGTTTTGGCATCTTTATTTTTACGAATTATAGGGCACCCTGGACCTTCTTCTTCGCAAGTCTCGTTTAATGGGTAGAACATGCTTTTATGTCTGTCTTATATCATTCCTTGGCAGCTTGCTAGTCTCCCGTCACCTTGATTACTCCCCAAAGCATTGGCATCTTGACGCATTGATGATACGTAGATGGAACGGCTTTCATGTTATGGATCCAAGGTTTTCCCAAGTTGACATTATAAGAAGATGGGTTCACCGCGGAGTACGTGGTTCCACAAATGTCTGAACCACCTGTGATAAAATTGATCACCTTAGTTGCAGGAGGAGGTGAAGATGGAGCGTCAGCTACGGCTTCCTTTGTTTCAGTCCGTCCTTTTCTTTTCCCAAGCAAATCTTTGAGGAAGCCTTTTGAAAGTAAGTAGCTAATTTCCTTTCTCAAGGCGATACAATTATCAGTGGTATGACCAAAATCTTCATGGTAAGCACACCATTTTGATTTGTCCTTCCAAGATGATGATCTATCAGCTGCTTTTGGCCATCTTGCCTTGTTACCTAAGTTGTCCATTGCATGTAGTAGTCCTGAAACGTCAACAGAAAAACAATAATCACTAATCTTAGGATAAGTGGTATCATCTTCATCATCTTCTTCTACAACATTAATTTTAGAAGGGTCGGTTTTAGAATAGGGTTTTCCCCTATTAGATCGATGATGGGACGAGTCCGCCTTCCTGTTAGGATTTTCATATGTAGACGTCTTCTTTGATGCCTTGCCATGAATCATCTCGTCTTCTTCCAGCTTGATGAAATGGACGGACCTCGTCCTGACTTCTTCTAAGCTTCTAGACGGGAACATGACAAGATCTTGGTAGAATGGTGATTCTCTCTTCAGAACCATCCAGAACGCTTTCGTTGCTGTCGACATGTCAATGTGAGGAATGCTTACAGCCTCCTTGTTGAACCTGAACACGTAATCTTTCAAGGTCTCGTCAGGCTATTCCACAACCCTATAAAGGTCACTTGCTAATTTTTCAAACACACTATTGCAAGAGAATTGATTAAGAAACATGTTAATTAATTGAGAGTAAGATGAGATGGAATTCATAGGCTGATTAGTCAGCCACATCAAGGCGGGACCAGATAAGGTGGACCCAAAGCCTCTGCACAAGCAAACTTCTATAAGATGCGAGGGAATGCTGATGATGTCCATCTTCTCTTGGTACAGGGCTATATGCTCCGCAGGGTCCGTTGTACCATCATATTACTTCATGGGAAGTATTTGGAATCTCTTAGGGATCTCCACCCCATCTATAGCAGGAACAAAACGTGAATCATGATGGCTGGTTGGAGATGCTTGATTAAAGGGCAAGGTGACTCCTGGAACCTTCATAAGGATATCCTTGATCTGTTGCACCTCCCTTGCAAGGTTGGTTTCTGCACCAGGGTTAGTGGTAACAAATAGATGGAAAGGATTATTAAACGTATTAAAACTTCCTATTTGCCCCATTGGAGGTGGGGTCACAAAGGTAAAAGATGATGATAGCGGCATCGGGGACGCAATGATGGTGCTTTCAGTCTGAACAGTGCTGAACATGGACACGTTGCCTTGACCACCTCTTGCACTCATCTCAGCATACGAGAAAAGAATCCTAGGCTACAAAGGCGAGGTCTCCGGCATGCTGACTATTGGAATGATGCGCCCTGAAGCCGATAAATCATGGCGTAGTCTATTGATGTGATTGAAGATCATCTGATTTATATGCTGCTGCCCGTCAATCTGGTCCTTCAACTACTGCATCATGGACGTCATGGCAGTTATAACTTCTAGCGAAATTCCAGGCAGCTTCATGGGTGAAGATCCACCCAGATTGATCCCTTGGTTTTGAGATGTGATAGCACCAAATCCATTAGGTGAATGCATGATGGATGTCATAGGCAAGCTTGACGCATTGGTTCGTGCCCGAGTCGTAATGATGGGGGTAGACATTGCCAAAGTAGGATTGCTCATCTTGATTGGAATCTAAAAAACCAAAGTTCCCACGGACGGCGCCAAATTATTTTGGAAAAATTTCAACAATTAAATTTATCTTTTCAATGATGTTCGGGCACAAATAGAATATAATTCACAAAGCAAGATGAACACGAGGATGTAACGAGGAAAACCTTTGAACAAATGCTCGCAGGGAAAAACCTCAGAAGGCTTTAGGAAAAGCCTACCTAAACCAAAAATGTGTTATTGATTTATTAGTTTGAGAGTACAAAGTGCAGTACAAGAGTAATCTAGAGTGTGTAACAGGAACACATGTGCGTTCTAAGGGTAATATATATACATGATTGTAACTGAAAATAACAACTTGAATGACATGTTGATATTTCGCCTAGAATCTCGCCATTTGTTGATGAGGATCAGCCGTTATCCCTTTGGTTGATAAATGGAGTTGTTATGTCATCGTTTGACCAAGTCCAAACGGTCATATGAGTGAGTTATTTATTCATAATTCCGTTCCTGAAAAATAGGAAATATACAACAAACAGTCTCAAGGCGTTAGTCCAAGATGTAAGTCAAGACGTTACCTCAAGGTGGATGACCAAGATGTAGAACATGCTGAATGAAAATTTTAGGGTGAAACAATGGTGTTCCGCGATTGCCCCCCGATGGTTGTCCGAACTTCCCACAAGGCTAAGGGAAGTTTGCCCAACCATCTACCATCACTTCCTTCTAGGTTTTTGGTGAGGGCTGTTAGTACAAACTTGTTGGCCGCCTTTGCTAGTCCCTTACATTTAGGTCGACTTACGGATGACATGATGTGTCTGACTCATAGTATGTTTAGCTCTGCTGTGAAAGCCTTGGAGAGTTGGAGACCATGATCTGAAATGATAGTGTATGGGCCCCCAAAGAGACACCAAATGAAATTATGAACGAAGTTTATTTCATTCTCTTCTGTTATTTTGGCTAAGGCTTTTGCTTCTATCCACTTAGAGATATAGTCGACTTCCACGATCACGTACTTGCAGTTACCTCAGAGGGGGGGTGGGGAATGGTCTGATAATGCCGATCCCCCACATGTCAAATGGCCAAGTAGGGATTATGGAGGTTTGCTTGACTGATGGGACTCTGGGGATGTCCGTATATCTCTGGCACTTGTCACACTTTCTGGCATAGGCTTGAGCGTCATCTCTCAGGTTTGGCCAGTAGTAACCTAGCGTGATAATTTTATCAGCTAAGGTTCTGGCCCCCGGGTGACCACCACATATGCCGTCGTGGACTTCTGCCAAGAGGTTCTCTGTTTCCTTGGGTTGAACACATCTAAAAAGAGGCTTTGTGAATGATCTTCTATATAGGACCCCATTCCATACTGTGAAACTTACTGACTTCTTTTTGATGACCCTTGCTCGTATCTCGTCATCTGGTAGTAGGTCTTTTTCGATAAAGTCCAAATACTTATCTATCCAACATTTCTCCTCCCCGTCTAGGAGCATCACTCGTAGTCTTTCGTAAGATGGCTCCTCGGTAAAGACTATGATTGGGTTAGTGTCTCGATCGGCCACATCAATACTTGCCAGTTTGGATAAGACAACTGCCTTGGTTGTCTTCTCGGCCTATTTGGCTTATCTAAAAAATTCGAGTTTTTTTGCCATGTCTAGGATGAGGTCCTTGTACTTTGTCAGGAAGGGGTGCTGAGTATTGTACTATCCTTTTACTTGTTTGAAAATGTCCTGGATTGTGTGCTCACAATTGGGACTTGCCAGTACTACTCCAGCTTCGCTTCTTTCCTTACTGGCTGACCCATTTGTGTATATGACCCAGCAATTAGGTGGTAGCTCGATGGTCGGCTCTTCCTCTGCAGGTTTTTACGCTTACGAGAGGTGGGGTCATGCTTGCCTGTGAAGGCGGTTTTGACCATACAATCGACCAGAGAAAGTGCTAGAAGTGTCTTTCTAGGTTGGTATCTGATGTCAAACTCTGTAAGTTCGATAGACTAGTTAAGGAGATGACCTGAGCAGTTCAACTTATGCAAGATTTTTTTGAGGGGCGCATTGGTGTACACATTTATTGGGTGTGCTGAGAAATATGCCCGCAATTTCCTTGCAGCTATGACCAAAGCATAGGCTATTTTCTCTACATTGAAGTATCTTCTGTCCATATCCAAAAGTTCTTTGCTCACATAGTAGATATGATTTCTTGTGCTCCCCTCATTTCTGACTAGCACAACAACTACATCATTGTCAGTAGCTGCTAGGAAGACGTACATCATTTCTCCCATGACTGGGCTGCTTAGATGTGGGGGGAGCCCAAATCTCATTTAATTGTTTGAATGATTCCGAGCATTTCGGAGTCCCGAAGAAGCTCTTGATCCCCATAAGGACTTTGAAAAATGTTAGTGACCTCTATGTTGATTTTGCGATATACCTACCAAGGGCTGTTACTCTCCCATTTAGTCTTTGAACCTCCTTGATGCTGGTAGGTTCTTGCATGTCGACAAGGGCTTTGATTTTCTCCGGATTTGCCTCGATCCCTCTTTGAGAGACAATAAAGCCTAGGAACTTTCCAGCTGTTACTCCGAACATACACTTGCTCGAATTCAATTTCATGTCATTTTCCCTTAAGTTATCAATGGTTTCTTTTAAGTCCAGGGCATGACTGCCAGTCATAGTCTTAATGACAATGTTGTCAATATATGCCTCCATGTTCAACCAATTTTCTCCTCAAATACTTTATTGACCATGCGTTGGTAGGTTGCAACAGCGTTTTTTAGCCCAAAGGGCATCATGGTATAGCAATAAACCCCTTCGGCTGCTTGGAAAGCCATCGTCTCAATGTCTTCCTCAGTCATCTTAATCTGGTGGTAGCCATAGTATGTGTCCAGGAAGCTGAGAGTTCTATGTGCAGCAATAGAGTCTACTAGCTTGTCAATTCAAGGGAGAGTAACTATCTTTTGGGCAGGCCTTGTTGAGATCAATGAAATCTACACACATACTCCACTTCGCATTTTGTTTTATTGACCATCAGGACATTGGCCAACGAGACAGAGTAGGTTTCCTCTCTAATTATTCGAGCCCTTAGCAGTTTATATACTTCTTTCTTGATGGCGTCCTCCTTGTCATTAGCAAATATTCTTTTTGTCTACTTGATAGGCTTAGCGGAAGGGTCGACCTCCAACCTGTGGACGGCCACCTCTTTCTTTATTCCCCTCATATCCTCGACTCTCCAAGCAAAGATGTCAAGGTTGTCTTTGAGTATTGCAATGACCTCCTCCCTTTCTTCCGGGGAGAGCTGTCCAATTTTTATTTATTGCTCCGGGTAGTCATGATTGAATATTATTTCTTTCAATTGGTCTACGGGCTACATTTCTGGTCCATCCCTGAATTGTAATGTTTCAATGATAATTTCTCTAAGTCTCCTTCCCTCATCCCCATTTAAGTCCAGGTCTTCAATTTCGTTCAATTTGTCCATGACCTGGTCTTACGTCCTGGTCGGCCTCCGAGTTCTGGCCGACGACGAGCTGAGGTGCTATGTCGAGGACGGGCATAATTATTTCCTAAATGTTATCGAGTGTATTTTTTCCGGTAGGGGTGTGGTGGTCTGACTGCAGCTCACCGCCGTCATAAGCAGTGATGGGACCGGGCCCATTTGTGTCATTGAACCACTTCGCCATTGCCTTATCGGATATGGGTTTTACTTCTTCCTCCCTTTAATGAATGTCTAGCACCATGATTTCCTCTTCCTCGACTTCAAATATCATGTGGAGCCTAGAGCTGGTGCTGGTCGTCTTTAAAGACTTAGAAATTTTCAGATTTTCTTCCGGCATGTCAATTTCCATCTTTCTAGTTGTTTTTCTTGTTTCATCACATGTTCCAAGAAGTCTTTGTGAGTTACCCTCACACATCCAATTCTCGGTGGAGTTGGAAATTTAACTCATTGGTGAAGAAGGGAGGCAACCATCCCAAGTTTGCCTTGACTTGGAATGTCTAGGATGGCATGGTAGTCACTAGCTAAGTCCATGACTAAGAATGTAACTGTGGCCTCCGCCCGAAAGGGGTATTCACCAATTTCAAGAAACAAGTCAACTGTTCCCATGACATTGACGTTGTGGTTGGTGAACACTTCCAACCTTCCGAAGTATGGTTCAAGCATACTATCTTTCAAGTTGATCTTCTGGAAGGTCGAGTAGTACAAAATATCCTTGGAGGCCCCCAGGTAATTGAGAAGTCTCTCATATTCACAGTTATCTATTCTCCCCTTGATCACCAAAGGTTGTTCACAGGCGTCCCGACTTCCTGCTAACTCGTTGGGAGAGAAGCTAATTACTTCTTCCTCCCTGTGGACCCACGCAGGGATGTGGTAGACTTTACTTAGTTCATGAATCTGATCTTTAAGATTTTTATTGGAGACGGTCTCCTCCCTTAAGGCGTAGAGCTTTGCCCTAGGTGGTCTGTCTTCCCTTTCCTCTCTATCATCATCATCATCATCTCTTCCTCATTTGTTATCTTTTTGCATAACATAGCGGTCAAGTTTCCCTTCCTTTACCCACCTTTGGATTATTCTTTTAAGGGAGATACAATTTTCCATGTCATGTACATGATCCTTATGGAAGGCACAGTACTTTGAAACAGACGATTACCTCCCGGTCAGTCAGACTTTCTTCTACTTGATCAGCCATAGCTTTGAACCGGTTATAATAACATATAGTTGACTCATTTTTGCCTTGCTAAATGTTATCCAAGTCTATCAATTTCTTTTTTCACTTTCTAGCGGTTTCAAAATGATCGAGGAATCTCCTCCTCATCACTTTCTAGCTGTCTATGCTCCCCTTTTTCTGCTAGCGGAACCCTTATAGGGTTATTCCGGAGAAAGTGCAGGCGAAAGCCTTACAGAGTATTTCATCTGCCTTTAAGATGAGTGTCATAGTTGATTCAAAGCCTTGCACATGGTCACGGGCTTCCGTGGTTCCTCCATACTTCTCAAAGGTAAGGATTTTGAGAGCCGGATTGGGAGGTTAATCAACAATCCACTTGGAGAAGGGACGAGTGACACTAGTGTCCTCGTCCTCGACATCCTCCTTCCCCATCTCCATTTTATCGATTCTCTTTTTCAAGAGAAGAATTTCCCTTGCATATATTCCTGTACTAAAGTGGGAACTGTGGTGGGTTCTCTCCTTTTCTCTGTGACCGTTCACTCGACTTTGTTCCTCTCATTGCGGGTGACTGACATGGTTATCTCCATGCCTAGATGGCGCCCTGCCATTTAAGGGCTTGGAATGGCGAGGAGGAGTTATGTTCCTCCTAGGAACTGTTTGGCTAGGGAGGACTCATACGGCGAGGATGACTCCTATTACGAGGAGGGGTCCTGTGTCGAGGAGAGGGGTCCCGACGGGGAGTAGTTTTTTGCCTTGCATAGTTAAGTTTGGCTCTCATATTAGGAGAATTGATCTCTTGTTCTCTTTGATTATTTAAATGGTTCCTTAGGTCTCCTCCTTGACGGGCACTCCAGTGTCCCAGAGCCCTATCACGTGGACGAACGTCCTAGACGGGCAGCTGCTTGGACCTACCGGCAGCGTCAAGATGTGGAGGATTTTAGCTATGTGGAAGGTTTTCCCTATTCACATGACTACCTCGCCTATCAGCGCGACTTTCCCATCTATGTGAAATTCCATTCCTAGTAGGACGAATAAATTCAGCCAAAGAATGATCCGGATCCAACTCCATCAAGGCATTATGTGTTTCATAAATGCGTTGCAAAGTGTCCATCCGGTGGGGCAGAAGCGTTCTGCGATCAGTAAGTAGGAGAGATGAGCCTACACCCCCTTGGGTTGCGTTCCACCTTGCTTGGCGTACTTTTGGTCATCCTCCCCGTCATCGACGACGATTGTGGTCTAGGGGGATCTCCACCACATGCTGCCCACTAGATCGCAGATTCATGCCCAAGGGTGGAGGAGGTGGCGGATGGCCACCATTGATTTGCGGAATTACTGTTCCTACATTGCCATTAACTTCCTCCATAGGCTGATTATCCGGATCTAGTGTTATACTAGCAATATGTCTGTCATCCATCAGATCTATCAGAGCAGATTTTTCAGCTATTCAAAGGATATCACGATCATTTCTCGGCAATGTAACCAAACTGATTATGCCAAAAACGTTAGATCAGCCCCAATCCAGTGGCTCAGATATATCTTGCTACTTGAATATCATGAAAAAGATGAAAAAACACGTAAACTAAGCTAGGGCTTCACCGGTGAAGTACCTCTGGCGTGAGAGTATGTATTTATATTTTACCATAGCTAATCAATTGACTATAGTTTAGAGTCAAAGAATGTGTTAACAGAAAATTGTGACTTGTGGCTTGTATTTATAGGTGTATGAGATTGTATCTTGCCTTGGATAGGAAGTTATAAGAGATAAGAAGGTAAATCCTACTCAGATCCTAATTCCAAGATGTCCTTGTTGGACTAGGATTAGAAGTGTATTATGGACGTATGTCGTGGAGGCCTGCTCCTTTTCATAGTCGTTGTTTGCTTGTTGGTCGACATAGCTCATATGTCGGGCTTGGGAGATTGCCAAAGGTAGGGAAGCCAATTCCCTTTGGTCATCTTTCATGCAGTTTGAATGCGGTAGACGTCGACGTGGTCGTCCTAGGCTTAGGCCTTGTCGACCCATTATGGCTCCGTGGTCGTCCTAGTCTTAAGACTAGGAACTCATGTCTCGGTCGACGTTGAGTTACGTCGAGGAAGATATGACGAGCATGAGTAGCAAAGCACATTCCGCATGTCGTATGTAGTACTTGTGCATACTTTCTATTGGGCTCAATCCATTGGGCCTAACCCATTTTATGGCCTATGGATGTACTCGATTTATACCATTCAATTTTCAAAATGTTCTCACTGAACTTTTACATTTTTTGAAATGTGTTCACTACGTCAACAAATTCGCTTAAAATTTAACGAAATTTAGCCATATGACCTCATATAACTAGTATTGTTAAATACAATATAGGATAAATGGTTTTTTGAGGGAATTAATTTGTTATATTTCTTAATAACTCTATGCTAATTACATTTAACATTTAAAAAATGTATTATTCATCATACATGTCAACATTTTTAACATATTGGTTGAAAACTTAAAGAACATTATTCATATTAAGTCACATGGCTAAATTTCTTTAGATTTTTAGCAAATATGTTAATGGAGCGAGCAAATTTTGAAAATTGTGAAAGTTTAATGAGAACATTCTGAAAAATAATAGTTAAATTAGAATATTTTAAAAAAAGCTAAAGTTTAGTGACGAAAATATGTTTTTTTCCAATTAGAAAATAAGAGAATGATAAATACACACAAAGTTGGCTGACAGAAAGATAAATGAGCAATTACAAACCAAATATTAAACACACATCCGCAAAAAGCCTCTCGTTCTTCTTTCTTTTTTCTTCTTTCTTCTTTCACATGGCACTCTTTTTCTCTTTATATATATAGCTTTCTCCTATTTTCTTAAATGATCATTTCAAAAAATACTTTAAAACCAGTAGAATAATTATTTGCCTTCATTGACTTCTTTTAGAATATGACATTGTGACTATTCTATATTACGTGAAATAAGTAAAGCTATGGAATTATAAACCTATAAGGAAAGTAAATATTATAAGGAAAAGGAAAATAATACAATTTGTAGGAAATGTAGAATAATATATCAAGAATGTTTCTTGACATCTTTGATATCCTTAATATGCCCCCGCAATATGAACGATAATTGAAAAAGTCCAATCTTGGATTTTAACGAGATGAACCATGGTCTAGTTAGCGGTTTCGTGAGTGCATTTGAAAGTTGATCATTACCTAAAATGTATTGCATACAAAGAGAGCCCTTTTGAACTTGTTCACGAACAAAATGAAAAGCAAGGGCGAGGTTCTTTATCCGAGAATGAAAAAATGGGTTGGCAGAATAATGTGTGGCACCAAGGTTGTCACAATAAATGAAATGTGGTTGATAGAGAGAAATATCTAACTCAGAAAGTAAGCTTTGAACCCATAATACCTCAGCTGTGGCATTGCAACCCCACAGAATTATGCCTCATTGAATGAGCATGCAAGAGCTCTTTGTTTCTTGCAGGCCCAAGCAACATGGTTTCAGACAATATAAACTAAGTCACTAGTGGTATAGACATAGTCATCTTTATCACCCGTACAATTGGCGTCACAAAAGGCATGAAAGAGAATGTAGTATCTCGATATAGTTGGAGACCTATATAAAGTGTACCATGAATATAACTAAGAAGACGTTTCAAAGCAATACAGTGAAACTCTTGTGGGTTTTGCATGAACTGATCAAGTTTGTTGACATGGAAGGCAATGTCAGGGCGAGTAATAGATAAGTATTGGTGGCTTCCAACAATGGCTCTATAGTCAGATGGGTTAGAGATAGGCATATCGAATGAGTTGGTGAGGGATGGATAGGGAGCCATCAGAGTGGGTAAAGGTTTTGAGTCAATCATTTTATTACAGGTGAGAAAATCATGAATATATTTAGTTTAAGAAAGAAGAAGCCTCTATGATCAGGAGTAACTTAAACTTCAAGAAAATAGGAAAGAGGACCAAGATCATTAAGAGAAAAACAATTTGCAAGGTAGTTTAGGAAGGAGGTAAGAAAAGGTTAAGACGGGTTGGTAATTATAATGCCATCAACATAGACCAAGAGATAAAGCTTGTGACGATTTTGGTTGTATATATACAAGGATAGACCATCTAGGGATGGTTTGAAGCCAGAAGAGAGTAAATAGGTTTTGAGCTCGGTGTACCAAGCTTGAGGTGCTTACTTAAGGCCATAGAATGCCTTGGTGAGATGACACACATGGGTTGGATTAGCTTCATCAACAAAACCAGGATGTTTTGTCATAAATACAGTTTCATGCAAAGTGCCTTGTAAAAAGATGTTTTTGATGTCAAGTTGGCGAAGGGACCATCCTTGAGACATGGCAAGGGAGAGTAGGAGTCGAACAGTGACAGGTTTGACAACTACACTAAAGGTTTCAGAGTAGTAAATACTAGGACGTTGGTAAAAACCTTTGGCAACAAGGCGAGCTTTGTATTTCTGAATGGAGTTGTCTGGATTGTATTTGATACGATAAACCCATTTGCATCCAAAAATGTTTTGGGCTTCATGAGAAGGAACAAATGTCCAGGTTTTATTTTGGGTGAGGGCTTGGAATTCATCTAGCATAGCTAGAGAGGGGAAGAAAAAGCTTGTTTAGTGGTGTTGGGAATGCTAGTAGGAGAAGATAAAGTAGCAAGGTTGGCATATTATGGGTTAGGTTTGATAATGTTGTTGGAGAGGGGAGTAACAAAATACAGATGTGAGGAACTTGGGTGGTGAGGATAGGAGTATCATCTTGAGAGGAAGGTTGTGAGGTTAGTTGGGAAGGATGTTGTGGAGAAAGTTGTTGAACAGGTGGTGCAACAACTGGTTAGGCAGGTGGTTTAGTAACATGTGTTTGGACAAGTTGTCGACAAATGGTGGAATAGGTTAGTGAACAGGTGTCTGAGCAGGTGTCTGAATAGGTTGGTTAACACTTGGTGGCTGAGAATTATAAGAAGGAGGAGTGGATAGGATAAGAGGGATACTGATGGAACACCATTCTGAGGGAGTTATGGTGGAAGAGCAGGTTGATGTGGTGGTACGAGAAGGATAAGGAAACTCTTTTTCAATGAATTTGACATGGCGAGAAGTGTAGACACAGTTAGTTTTAGAATCAAGGCAATGGTAGGCACTTTGAGTGGGGGAGTAGCCAAAAAAGATACAAGGGGTTGATTTTTGGGCAAGTTTGTTGGGATTCTAGGGATGGAGCCATGGATAGCAAAGGCAACCAAAACTACGGAGATTGGAGTAGTTGGGAGAGTGTTGAAAGAGATGAAGATATTGGGAGTCATTGTTGAGGGAGGCGGTGGGAAGTCAATTTATAAGGTAGGTGGCAGTGGTGAGGGAAAAGGTCCAAAAAGTAATAGGAAGATGGGCATGGTTGAGATGAGTGAGGCCAGTTTCAACTATGTGACAATGACCTCTTTTGGCATAGCCATTATGTTTGGATGTGTGTGGAGGTGAGGTGAGGTGGGAGATTCCTTTTTGTAGGAGTATAGGATTAAGCTTGAGGTATTCTCCACCGTTGTTTCAAAAGGGTTGGATAATGAGTCTTTTGAAATAATTTTCAACAAGGGCCTTAAAGCGAATGAAGGTGGCACAGGTGTCAGATTTGTTTTTGAGGGGGTAAAGCCATGTGTATTTGGTGAAGTGGTCTACGAAGATGACAAAGTGTTTAAAGTGATCATAAAATGTAATTGGACATGTCCGTACATCGGAGAAAATTAATTCAAGAGGAGTATTAGAGACAAGAGTAGATGTAGAAAAAGGAAGTTTATGACTTTTATTGATATTGCAAGAGTTACAATTGGAAAATAAACTCGAAGAAATATCTAAGCTAAATTTCCCTTTTTAAATGGAAATAATTTGTAAAGCCGGATGTCCAAGTCTGTGATGCCATGCTTGGGTGAAGGTGGAGAGAGCGAAGTGAGCTTGAGATCAGGAGGGATGCCAAAGGTAGACTCCACGATCAATGGTTCCGTGAAGAAGGTTCCTGTCGAGATGGCCTTGATAAGAAAAGATGAAGGAGTGAAGTCAATGATGGCATGATTATCTTTTCAAAATTGAGAGCCGAAAAGAATATTACAAGAGATTAGAGGCACATGTAAGACATTATTGAATATAAGAGAGTTATTATGAGTAGAGAGAGAGAGAGAGATAACCTATGTTCAAAATAGGAAGAGAGGAGCCATATCTAATAAGAACATCATCACTACCATTATAAGGACTATGGACTGCAAGGTTGAAAAGATCATTGGTAAGGTCGTGGGTGGCTCCACTATCGACAAGCTAAGAAGAGGGTGAAGGGGTGTGTGGGGCGGTAGCGTGTTGGCTTGAGTAGAAGAGCGATTGAGGTTGGGACAAAAGGAGTGGGTGGTGATGGGAGTGGGGAACACAACATTTGGGTAATCCCTTTTAAATTGGCTGCATTAAGAAAGAACATGACCAACATAGCGACAATATTGACACTTACCTTTGAATGGAGATGATATGGAGGTAGGATTAGGTTTGGAAGAGGCGAGTTTAGGTAAAGGAGGATAAGAGGAGAGGGTGCATTTGTTGGTGTGACGGGAGGAGTTGGGGCGGTGTTGGGCGATATTGGCCGAAGAGAGGAATGGCGCAGAGTTAGGGTTTTGTTCGAGGGAAAGTTCATGATTGATGAGTTTCTCAGGTAGAGCTTCAAAGGTGATGGGTATGTTACGAGCATGAACAGTATCAATGACGGGTTTGTAGGTTTCATAATCTAGACCTTTGAGGACTTTGATTAGAACATCTTCGAGGTCCATAGGTTTTCCTATGATGTCAAGTTTGTCGATGTACGTTTTAATGGAGTGCATATAGTTGGATATGGTGAGGTCGGATTTGGTGAGAGAGTCAAGATGGTCTTTGACTTGGAGGATGTGACCTCGAGATGGGTTGACATAGATGGTTTTGAGTATTGTCCAATCTTCTTTAGAGGAGGTGGCTTGGATAACTAAAGGAGCAACAGTTGAATCTAGGGTTCCTTGAAGAGTACAAAGAATAAGGCGATCATGGTGATTCCTTGCGACTAAAGTTGGGTTAGGGGTTACCTTACCATCGGTGGTGGTTGTGGCGAGGGGTGGGGGATGGGAGCCATCAATAAACTTGAGAATATCAAGTTCAAATAGAAGAGAGGTTATTTGGGAAGCCCAAGAAATATAGGTGAGAGGGGTGAGGGGTTTACATTGAGAGAGATTGTTAAGGATGATGGGGTTGTTAGGTTCGGCCGGGTTGGAGAAGGTGGTGGAATTTGAAGCGGCCATTGATTGGAGAGGAAGCGGCGGAAAGGGTGTTGGCGAGGGTGAGGAATTGGTGTAGGGTTTGAGCGACGGAAGATTAGAGAAAAGACAGATCACTAGAGCTCTGATACCATATAAGAATATAAGAAATATTGTGAAAAGTTGTAATTGTATTATTCACATAACAAGAGTATATACGAGAGGTTGAGTAACGCCCAATCTATTATACACTATTCTATATTACATGAAATAAGGAAAGCTATATAATTCTAAACCTATAAGGAAAGTAAATATTGAAAGGAGAAGGAAAATAATACAATTTATAGGAAATATAGAATAATATATCAAGAAATATTCTTCACATCTTTGATATACTTAATACATTTTCAATGAATTTTATCCTTTAATAGTTGTCAGTTTATATAAAAAAACAAAATCCATAAATGACTTTTCACCTTAAAAATTATTATATTACACATTTTATTCACTGAACTAAAAGTTTTTAATTAAATTTGATATTACCAGTGTTTATAGATTTTAATTGGTTACTAAGTAATCTTAGAAATTATTTTTTTCTTCCACAATGTCTCTTTAGCTAAAAAGACGAAATTTTGGGTTATATATACATATATATGTATAAATACTCCTTCCGTCCCATATATCATTTTTGTTTTTATTTTATTTCGTCAACTTAACTAAATTATAACCAAAAGTTTAGTAAAACTTATCATCCTAAAAAAAATTGAAATTGGAAATATTCTTAATTGTGATATAATACAATTTTTAGATTTTAATTAGAATAATTATTTTTTAATAACTTATTAATCAATGTTTAGTCAAATTGACCAAAATAAACATAAACAGAAATGGTATACGGGAAGGATGAAGTATATCTGAGTGTATATATATATTATATGATTTATATATTGAACGATATAAAACGAGTTACGAATGAGGATCATTGCCGGGAAATCCCCAATGGATTGGCCACAAAATATAATCAATATAATTCTCATTTACGAAAAAGGGAGTAGGTCTTTCCTACCTTTACATGTCATGCTTACTCATCATTCCCACTATGTCAACCTATAAATAGAAGAGCGAATAATAAATAAGACACATCAATTATACATACCGACGCGCCATACTCTCATATGCCGAGCAAGGCATCCAGTAAGGATGACCTATGCCTAATTAGAAGATGAGGAGCTCCTACTCAGTTATCAATAAAGCGAGGAAATGGGCTTCCCTATCCTCACCACTCTCTTACTCCTAAGATCAACTCGTGCCGACCAAGCAACACATGCCGATGAGCATGCCTGCAAGGCTCACGTCCAGAATAATATTACCTAATGCTACTCAAACAAGGATTGTGGATAGTTAAAATACCACCAGTATTATAACCTCCTCACACACAAATTTCTATTCAACATGGATTCTACAATTTTATGCCTATATAAACAAGACATAATTCACATTATTTTGGTAACACATCTTTTAACTATAAGCTATTGTCAATTAATTTCTCTCTCTAAACACAAATACTTACTCTCACACCGGAGGGCATTCGTTGGTGAAGCCCCGACTTAGTTTACGTGTTTCCTATTCTTTTTCAGGATATTCAATCATGCAGGATAGAACCTGCCCCTAGATTTTGGCTGATCCAAACGTTTTTGGCATCATCAGTTTGGTTCCATTTACCAGGAATGGATTCGAATCATCCATTGAATAGCTTGAAAAATGGACATACTGCTAGGGTTACTCCTGATTCGGATAATATTCACATGGAAGAGACTTATGCTAACACTAGGAATGCTTTTCCTTTTCCTAATGGGGAACTTGATAGATATGGTTTTACCAATCCAAAAGATATGTTCCTAAGCTTATTTTCTGCTCGAAACCTTGCGAATTTAATGTATATTTTAGTGTTTTATAAGTTCAGGGGTCGATGTGCAATAATGCTGAAAATAGAAGATTCGAGCTTATTTTGGAAGTTCAAGGGCTAAAATATAAATTTTGGAACAGAAGGGACCAAACTGCAATTAGAGAAAAATGGCAGAAAAATTGGTTAAATAAAGTTCAGGGACCAAACTGAAATTATGGAAATTGGGAGAAAAATTGGTTAAATAAAGTCCAGGGGCCAAAGTGAAAAGATAAAATTTCAAGGTCCAAGATGCAAAAGAAATTTTTATTGTGACCAAAGTGCGACTGTGCTATTATCACGAGACAGATCAAAAGGGTCCTAACCAAGACAGCAAAATGGCCAAGCAAAGCTGGAAATGGTCGGCCAAAATCAACTGCAGTGGGCCGAGCAAAGAGCATGTGTGGGCCGGCCAAGGCTGAAGCTTGAGCACGATTGGAAGAGGAATAATTGTTTGCCATCAGAACGAGTTGGGCTGAGTGACACGACTCGTGTTCACGAGTGGGCGAATTGGGCTTGATCTTGGTTTGGGCCCGGTGTAAGTCTCTTTTCCACACGCCATTGGCAGGCTAGGGTTATGATATAAATTAAAACTTGGTTTTTCAAGGAGGAGGAAGGACATTCTGGAAGAACACTATTCCCAGGATATAAAACACAACAACATTATTTTTATTATTATTCCAGGTTTCGTTAATTTTTTTTTTGTAATTTTATTATTATTATGAGTAGCTAAGTAATTGATTTACGGATTGGGACTAACATTACATGATCTTTATTCTATATCTTTTTAATCTTAATTCAATATCTTTCTAGAGTGGTAAAATATTTTAATCCGTTTTAGGATTTCAGATTTATGTTAAGATACTTTTGGCCCTAGAATTTGTGCGTATCAATTGCTACGGTAACTCGAGCATAGATACATGACCATTATTTTACTACTTAGACCTAATTGAGGACATAACTGAAATCAATTGGTTTATGTTCAAATATTCTTTCGACCTTAAGGCTTTCTTTGATTATTATATTAAACGTAACTGGAAGTATAATTAAAAGAGAATATTTGAGTTGCAAATTGCACACCAAAACGTCCCAACTCATGATTTTGTGAATGAACCCTAGAATGAAATTGATGGCTTTATTAATAAAATAGCATGAAGTTAATGTATTGTGAAACCCAATTCGTGAATTCCGTTGTCAATCTTGATTTCAATCTTTGCTTTATTTTAATTAGTTTAATTTATTTGCTTTTCAATATTAGTTTAATCAATGAAATCAAAAGCAAACCCCCTTTATTTCTTTTCACACTAATTAAATCAATTTGTTCAACACACAAATATCTGTGGATTCGACCCTTACTTGTGCATACTACTACAACGGTAGCTAGTACACTTGCTAGGTATTTTTATTACAAGAGAATTTTTATCCATCAAGTTTTTGGCGTCGTTGCCGGGAATTTGCTGTGATTTGAACAAGTTAATTTTGATTAGTGTAAATAATTTTCTTTTCTTATTTTCTTTGTAGTGTAAATAGTTTTCTTTCATTATTTTCTTTTTTTTATTTGTTTAAAATTAATGTGTGAGATACTCTTTGAGGATGTATGGAATAAACACCAATGAGGATTTAGTGAGAGAAGAATTGGCAAGACAAATAGCCTTATTATCAAAAAAGATAGACAATCTTGTCGCACAAAGAAATTTTGTTGATTATAATGTTCAAGAGGCATGTGCTAATTGTGGTGTTTATTATCATACTACTAATAATCGTCCGTCTAGGACCTATTTTCCTGATTATGTTTCACAGGTACAAGAAAGAAGTTCCGTCCCACCATGGCAATCTCAATATGACTATTTCTCTAACTCATTCAATCAAGGAGGATGGGGAAATCATGCAGACAAAGTTTGGGGCAATAATGAGGTAGTTTATAATATGACTTGTGAGCCATCTTATTATACTGACCCACTACTATCACCTTCTGAAGAGACACCTTCAACCCTAGTTTGGTATACGAATGATGATGGGGAAGAGTGTGTTTATGATTCAGATTTTCATTTACCACCACTAGAACAAAATTAACTCACGAAGAAATTAAAGGGGAGTTTTGTCTATGAAATCTCCAATGTTGATTGTAAGGATGAATCACTTTGTGTTAGTTCAAGTGGGTGTATTGAGAAGGTGGAAATTGTAGAGAAAGAAGTGGTAGTTAAATCTTGGCATGAGGAGGCCCGTGATGAATTAGAACGATTGTTCTATGGTGGTGAATAGAGGGATAGTGAGGAGGTTTACGATACAGATGAAGATTTTCCACTTCCTAGCTGTTTCAATGAAAATTTGGCCATCCTTATTGTACCTCCTATTTTTTGTGAGGAAGGGAAAAATGGAAAAGATCCTCAAGAGAAAAGACCCAAAAAGCACAAATGTGAAAGAATTTCATGGGCATTAAATGACTTCATATTTCAAAAATTGTTTATGGGGCATGAACTGAAGATTAAGACCCGCGAGACAGTGAAGTGGGCCAAAGGATGGAAGGTGAAGTCCAAATGTGGGCAACGGTCGGGCTAACGACCATAACCAAATGCGCTTATTGGGAGGCAACCCAAGTAGGTACATTTTTATTTGCTTTATTTATTTATTTTGTTGTGTCATATCGTCCTTTGAACCCAATACATGTTTTTGTTCTCTTTGCTATGAGGACATAACATGTTTTGAGTTTGGGGGTAGATATCTCTCCAAGTTTGTGGGTTTATAGGGGAGTGTATATAGTGTCACCCTCCAAAAAAATAGAAAAATTTAAAAAATTTTGTTCTCATTATATTTTAGGGAGTTGGCCAACGTCCGTGATGATTTGAGTGTTTTTGATTGAGTTTTGCTAGTATGTGCCAATTTGAATTTGTTTATTAGAATTGCATTAATACATATAAAATACAATTGCACCACCATTCACTTCCATCATATTTCTTGATCATGGTCATTAATTTAGGTGTCCTTTATGGGTTCACTTTGGCATTCTCGAGGTTCTTAGAACATGGTTGCATGCTTGTCAATAACAAATCAATAGATTACTTGATATTTATGGCTTTTATTTCTTTGACAACCCTCTTGTGAGCCTTCGACTTTCTCGTCACTGTTTATATATAAATTGTCACTTGATCCCATTTTGAGTCTTTTTAGAAAGAATGGAACATCTAGACCACCATTCGCCTTCATTTGACGCCTACTCCCTAGCCCTTGACACCTAGAATAGGTTTATCCTACCTTTGCATTTGCAAGAATGTGGAATTGGAAAAGTTCAAGTTTGGGGGTTACATAGGGAAATTATGGTGAGTGAGGTCAAGGTCAAAAATTGTGAAGTGGATGTGTATTGTATAAAAGGGGGCAAGAACCAAAAAAAAAAGTTCAAGTTCAAGTTTAAAAAAAAAAAAAAGAAACAACTTGCCCCCCTAATGTTGTGAAGTGTATTTGATTAGTGACCTATTTTGAAAGAGGGAATGCTTTCAACCCCAAGTGTATAAATTATGAACAAAGTTCTAGTTTGGGGGGTAAAAGCATTGGGGAAACAAAGGTGAGCGGAAAGCTGAAATTCCGGAAGGAATAATATGTTGGGTTTTGGGGTTACAAACGCAGCGAAAGATTTAATTTTAACATCAAAACCGTAGCCCTAAGATCCGTCTAGCATGAAGAGATTAGAATTTAATATGAGATATAATTTACATACCTTGAATGCGATGAAGTTTAACTTGAATTTGAATCTAAAAAAAATGAATCTCAAATCGAATATCAAAACCGTTGATGAAGGTTTTGATCTTCTCCTTGTTCTTTAATGTGATGAATTGATCCAAGCCTTAGGTGATAACGTAACCACCCTCTAATGGTAATACACACGCGAACGAACCAAGAACACCTTCTTGTTAGATTGCTAGATGATCCTATTGATTATTGAAACACTTTTCAATAATCTATGGCTGATTATGGAATTGAATCTAGGGTGTTTTGATCTTTGATTCTCAATCAAAATCAAGGAATTTGTGTTTCCAAAGGCACTAAATTCGTATGTGACTGCTAAGGAAAAAGGACCTATTTATACTTTGTAAATAGCCCTAACAATTAGGGAAAAAAGTCCTTTTTCGAAGCAAAAACGGATTGCTGAAACGGGACATGGACGATCGCCCACCAAGGGTTGGGCGGTCGCCCAGTTGTACAGCGCTTAATCCTTCTTTGAAAATCCCAGATGGGCAGTCGCCCACATGGGTCTGGGCGGTCACCCACCTGTACAGTCCCCAATGAACTATTTTTGAATTCCACATGAGCGGTCACCCTTATCCACTTGAGCGGTCGCCCAAGTCAACGTTTGACTTGTGGGCGGTCGCCCATGGTGAACCTCGGCGGTCGCCCATGTGTCCAGAATCCATAATTTTAGCCCGAATCAAATTCATTCTTTGTGTGTGACCCATAAGGAATTATATTATGTTGGTAGTGAGTCGAAACATCGACCTCACAAGACATAAGTGACTTCTAGCAAATTATTATGTCCACCCAATTAATATAACATCAAGACTTGATTCCTCAATAGATCCAATGTTATAATCCCTTTGTCCATGATGTCCAATTGAACATGAGTCATGGTCTATGTCAACTCATTCCGTTCAATGCTTTCTCGATTCCGAATATGTTGATAATGCAAATGTATTTGATCTCTATCAAATCACTTGAGTGCGGCCACACATTTCATCAACATCATTCATCGAGGGGCCCAAGCAAACATCTCTCTTCATAAGAGGGACAAATCCCATCTTGACTTATCATTCTTCCCTACATGATTCCAATCGTGCTAACATAGCCCTTATTGCTATCCGATTAAAGACAGTGTTAGACTATATTAAACACGATCTTCATCATGTGGAAGACGATGATAATCTCAGGTACGAGGATTCAATAACACGACTATCATGAGATTTATTCATGACACATATGACTATTGACCAGGTCATAAATCTTATCAGTAGGTCATGTCCAATACTTGTTCTCTAGCAAGTATCCATAAGTGTAATGTGCATCATATGCATATAATCATCTCCATGATTATCCACTACCAACTTATACAAGTTGTTCTCAACAAATAGGGACGCAGTTCAATATAATAAACATGCAAAACATATAATGAACCAAATAATGCTTTCTCTATAATAAATGATAAAGATGATTACATAGTGGTTTAGATGATAAGTCAAATATAACTAAACGCCTAGGGCACTACACCAACAATCTCCCACTTGCACTAGGCTCCATCTATGTATCTAATACCCATGGACCTCACATGACCATCATGCTTAGCTTGTGTGAGGGGCTCTGTAAGCGGATCCCCAATGTTATCATCGGTTGATACTTTGCATATCTTAACGTCTCCCCGTTCAATAAACTCCCAAATGAGATGAAAATGTCTAAGTACATGTTTGGATCTCTGGTGTGACCTTGGTTCCTTTGCTTGCGCAATGGCACCATTGTTGTCACAATAAAGTTCCACCCGATTAGTGATACTTGGAACAACTTCCAAGTCACTAATTAACTTCTTGATCCAAACTGCCTCCTTAGCTGCATCGGATGCCGCTATATATTCGGCCTCAGTAGTAGAATCCGTAATAGTACTCTTCTTGGAAATCTTCCAACATATCGTACCTCCGTTAAGCATAAACACAAATTCCGACTGCGATCGGAAATCATCTTTGTCGGTTTGGAAGCTAGCATCTGTGTAACCTCTTAGAACAAGATCTTTTTCCATCCCTCCAAATACCAAGAACGCATCCTTAGTCCTTCATAAGTACTTTAGGATCGTCTTTACTGCCATCCAATGGTTCTCACCCGGATCAGAATGGTAACGACTTGTCATACTCAAAGCATATGAAACATCGGGTTTAGTACAAATCATAGCGTACATGATAGATCCAATAGCCGAAGCGTATGGAATATCATTCATCCTCTTTCGTTCATCAGTTGTCTTAGGACACTGAGTCTTACTAAGAGTAACACCATGACCCATTGGCAAGTTTCCTCTCTTAGAATTTTCCATCTTGAATCTTCTAAGAACCTTGTCAATGTAGGTACTTTGACTCAAACCAATGATCCTCTTTGATCTATCTCTATAGATCTTGATACCAAGGATGTAAGCGGCTTCGCCCATATTTTTCATTGAGAAACACTTCCCTAACCAAGACTTGACAGTATCAAGAGCAGGAATGTCATTTCCAATGAGTAAGATATCATCGACATATAATAATAGAAATAGCACAACGCTCCCACTGAATTTCATGTATACACAAGGTTCATCTTCGTTCTTGATAAAACTAAACTCTTTGATTTTCTCATCAAACCGATGATTCCAACTCCTAGAAGCTTGCTTCAATCCATAAATGGATCTTTGCAACTTCCACACCTTACTAGAATTTCGTGGATCTACAAAACCTTCGGGTTGTGTCATATACACATCCTCAAGCAGTTTTCCGTTAAGGATAGTGGTTTTGAAATCCATTTGCCATATCTCATAGTCATAATATGCGGCTATGGCAATCAAAATTCTAACAGACTTAATCATGGCAACAGGTGAGAAGGTTTCATCATAGTCTACACCATGAGTTTGCCTATATCCCTTTGCTACAAGCCTAGCCTTATAAGTATGCACCTTCCCATCCATGTCAGTCTTCTTCTTGAAGACCCACTTGCAACCTATGGTTTTTACACCTTCGGGTGGCTCAATCAAGTTCCAAACTTGATTATCCAACATGGATTGAAATTCGGACTTCATGGCTTCTAACCATTTATCCGAATCAGGATCGGACATCGCCTCTTGATAGGAAGTAGGTTCGTCATTCTCAATGACTTCTACTTCATTACTTTCCAACACGAGAAATCCATATCTCTCGGGTGCGGATCGTAACCTATCCGATCTACGATGGACTTGTGGATCTTGAACCAGTTCCATAACTTCTTGTGGAGTTGGTTCAGTCTCTATTATCGGTTCCATGTTATTTTTGTTGGGTTTTATGGGTCCATGCACAGCGGAATTAAGCATCTAATAAAACTAAACCCAAGAGCCCTAATATTCGTTCTATACAATTAATTAGAATTCCTATGAGATAGAATTAACCAACCTTAATTGCTTTCCGTTCTTGAGCTATCGAACAATGTATTAATGTGATATTGAATCACAAACTTCGAACTCTAGGCCTTGATCGTCGTACGAGCGAAGACACTCTAGTAGTATCCACACCTTTGAATGAACCAAGAAAAATTCTTGATGATTTCTAGATCATAAACCTTTGAAGGATATTGAGAACCTTTTGTTGTGATTTTCTTTTCAGAAATTCGGCTAGGTTATTAGGGTTTCACAGGCCTTATATTTATACTACATTAGTATTGGTATTTGTTTCCTAATCAAATTAGGAAACTGTCTGTAAACTGCCTTGTGGCAAGTTATGTCGCACGACCAGTCGAGCCCTATGGACAGGATCTGTCGCGCGATGTCTTATGCCATATCAGGACTTCTCAATTTTCTTCCTTTGGTTTAACCAATTCATTCTAGTTGTGTGTGACCCAATAGGATTAGATCATATCGACCCTCATAAAACATAAGCGAACTCTAGCAAGCCATTATGTCTACCCAAATAATATAACGTAAGAGTTCACGTTTCCAATGGTACACTTCCATTTCTCCCTTTGCCTCACGATGTCATATTGAACACAAGTCATGGTCCACGTCAACTTGTATTTTTTCAATGCTTTCTTGATGTTGAGTATAATGATAATCCAATCGCATTGGGGTATGGCCATACACTTTCATCATTATCACTCATCGAGGGGCCCAAGCAAAACTTCTCTCTTTCGAGGGACAAATTCCATCTTGACTTATCATCCTTCCCATCATGAATCCGATCATGCCAAAGATAGCCTTTATAAATATCGTGTTAATATATCGTTTGACTAAAATCAAACATAACTTTCATCATATGTAAGGTCATGATAATCTCAGGTCTAGGGACTAAATGAAGTGACCATATGAGATTTAATTATGACATTTGACCATGACATAAATCTCATACGGGTCAAGTTCAGTCACTTGTTCTCTAACAAGTACCCATAAATTTAATGTGCATCTCTATGCATATAATCATCATATGATTATCCATTAACATTTATACTAATTATTCACTTAATAATTAGGGACGGAGATTATTACAATAAATATGCAAAACATATAATAATCAAATAATAAACCTTTCATATAATAATAAATAATGTCAACATATAGGTCTATCAACTATATGCCTAGGGCATAACACTAACAATCTCCCACTTGAACTAGGCCCAATCTCCCATGTATCAAATACCCATAGACCTAACATGACCATCATGCTTAGCTTGCGGGAGAGCCTTAGTTAATGGGTCCGCCACGTTGTCATCAATGTCTACTCTGCATATCTTTACGTTTTCCCTTTGCATATCTCTCGGATAATGTGGAAACATCGAAGTATGTGTTTGGATCTCTGATTTGACCTTGGTTCCTTTGCTTGTGCAATGGCACCATTATTGTCACAATAAAGTTCAAAGGATCATTGATGCTTGGAACTACTTCCAAATCACTAATGAACATTTTGATCCAAACAACTTCCTTAGCTGCATCAGATGCCGCTATGTACTCAACTTCAGTTGTAGAATCAGCGACGGTACTTTTCTTGGAACTTTTTCAACTGACAGTGCCTCCATTCAGCGTAAACAAAAATCCTGTCTGCGATTTGAAATCATCTTTGTCGGTTTAGAAGGTAGCATCTGTGTAGCCTTTTACTACAAGATCTTCTTCCATTCCTCCAAAGACCAAGAATACATCCTTAGTTCTTCGTAAGTACTTGAGGATATTCTTGACTGCTATCCAATGTGGTTCGCCGGGATCCGACTGGTACCTACTCGTCATGCTTAGAGCACACGAGACATTGGGTCTAGTACATAACATAGCATACATGATAGACCCAATTTCCGAAGCATATGGAATACCATTCATTCTCTTTCACTCATCATTAGTCTTAGGACTTTGAGTCTTGCTAAGAGATACACCATGCAACATTGGCATGTTTCCTCTATTAGAATTTTCCATTTGGAATCTTCTAAGAACCTTGTCAATGTAAGTACTTTGACTTAAACCAATCATCCTTTTAGATCTATCTCTATAGATCTTGATACCAAGGATATATGAAGCTTCTCCCATGTCTTTCATTGAAAAGCACTTCCCCAACCAAGACTTGACAGTCTGTAGTGCAGGAATGTCATTTCCAATAAGTAAGATATCATCGACATACAACACTAGAAATAGTGCTACGCTCCCACTAATTTTCTTGTATACACAAGGCTCATCTTCGTTCTTGATAAAGCCAAACTCTTTGATTGCTTCATCAAAACGTAGATTCCAACTCCTAGAAGCTTGCTTCAATCCATAAATGAATCTCTGCAACTTACACACCTTGTTAGAATTTTCTGGACTGACAAAACCTTCAGGTTGTATCATGTATACATCCTCAAGTAACTTCCCATTTAGGAAAGCTGTCTTGACATCCATTTGCCATATCTCATAGTCATAATATGCGGCTATGGCAATTAAAATTCTAATAGACTTAAGAAAAGCTACAGGCGAAAAGGTTTCATCAAAGTCGATGCCATGAATCTGCCTATATCCCTTAGCTACAAGCCTAGCCTTATATGTGTGCACCTTCCCGTCCATGTCGGTCTTTTTCTTGAAGATCCATTTGCACCCTATGGTTTTTACACCTTCGGGTGGATCAATCAAGTTCCAAACTTGATTATCAGCCATGGATTGTAATTCGGACTTCATGGCCTCTTGCCATTTTTCCGAATCAGGAGCGAATATCGCTTCTTGATAGCAAGTGGGTTCATCGTTTTTGATTAACTCCACTTCATCACTTTCCGTAACGAGAAATCCATATCTCTCGGGTTCGGATCGTGACCTACCACTTCTGCGAAGGACTATCTTGAACCGGTTCCACAACACTTTGTGAACTTGGTTCAGTTTCTACCATTGGTTCAATGTTGTTTTCGGGTTCTCGAATTTCTTCGAGATCTATTTTACTCCCACTGGTTCCTTTGCGAAGAAACTCCTTTTCTAAGAAAGTACCATTTCGAGTAACAAACACTTTGTTCTCATTTCGGTTGTAGAAATAGTATCCTTTAGTTTCCTTAGGATAACCCATGAAAACACATTTATCAGACTTAGGTGCTAGCTTGTCAGAAGTTAACTTCTTGACATATGCATCGCAACCTCAAATCTTCATGAAAGACAAACTAGGTTTTTCTTCCATGCCACATCTCATATGGGGTCTTTTGAACTGATTTGGTAGGAACTCTGTTTATAGTGAAAGCAGCAGTTTCTAGTGCATGTCCCCAAAAGGATAAAGGAAGCTCAACTTGACTCATCATAGAACGAACTATGTCCAACAAAGTTCTATTCCTCCTTTCAGACACACCATTCCATTGTGGTGTTCCGGGTGGTGAGAGTTCTGAAATGATTCCACAACTCTTAAGATGACTGTCAAATTCTTGGCTCAAATATTCGCCACCTCGATCGGATCGAAGTACTTTAATAGTTTTGCCAAGTTGATTTTGCCCCTCATTTTGAAATATTCGAAATATCTCAAACGATTCACTTTTATGTTTCATTAGATAAATATATCCAAATCTAGTATAATCATCAGTGAATGTTATGAAGTACTGAAATCCTCCCCTAGCATTGCTACTCATAGGTCCACATACATCAGTATGTATGAGGCCTAATAAGTCGCTCGCCCTTTCACCATTTTTGGTAAATGGGTCCTTGGTCATCTTGCCAAGTAAACAAGATTCACATGTCTCATATGATTCATAATCATGTGAGTCTAAAAATCTATCTTTATGGAGTTTAGAAATGCGTTTCTCATTTATATGGCCAAGACGACAATGCCATAAGTAAGTGTTGTTTACATCATTGGGTTTAGATTTCTTGATAATGTTATAGACATCATTATCATGATTTTCAACATCAAGGATATAAAGGCCATTGAATGAAATAGCAGTACAATAATGCATATCACTCTTGTAAATAGAAAACTTCTTATCACATATAAGAAAATTAAAACCTTCATTAGCCAAACATAAAATCGAAATAATATTCCTACTTAAAGCTGGAACGTAATAACAATTGTTCAAAACAAGTATTAGTCCACTAGGTAAAGTAACTTCATAAGTTCCTACGGCTAATGCAGCAACTCTTGCTCCATTCCCCACACGTAGGTCCACTTCACCATCTTTAAGAATCCTTCTGTTCTTTAGACCCTGCACATTTAGACAAATGTGAGATCCACATCCGGTATCCAATACCCAAGAACTAGAAGTAGATAGGAATATATCTATAACAAAGATACCTAAAGTCGAAGCAACACCTTTGCTCTTCTTCAGTGCTTCCTTATATTTTAAGCAGTTTCTCCTCCAATGTCCAATCTCATTGCAATGGAAGTAGACTGCGTCCTCTTGGGACTTGGGCTTACCCTCTTTGGGTTTGGCACCCTCTTTGGGTTTGGTAACATTTGCCTTAAGATTAGCAACTTTTGCCTTTCCCTTACCCTTGAAACCTTTCCCCTTGTTAACCATCAACACTTGATCGGTTTTCTTCTTGACAATATTGGTTTCCGCAGTGTTCAACATTTGAACTAACTCGGAAAGGTTCTTATTCATGCCCCCCATGTTATAGTTCATTATGAAATTACTAAAACCTTCGGGCAATGAATTCAATATCATGTCAGTAGCCAACTCTTGGCTAATTGGAAAATCGAGCCTCTCAAGATGCTCGATGTGGCCCTTCATCTTTAGAGCATGGGGACCAACAACTTGTCCTTCACTCATCTTGCATGAGGTTAGGGCCTTAACTGTGTTATACCTTTCTTGCCTTGCTTGAACTTGGAACATTTCCATCAGTCGATTGTTTAGATCAACTGTCCCCAAGTGCTCAAGATCCTTCTGAAGGCTCTTGCACATGGCGGAGAGCATGAGGCAACCAACATCAGTAGCATCACGCTTATGCTTCAGATATTGATCCCTCACTGCCCTAGTAGCATTAGCAGCAGGTTCAGGTGGAATAGGTTCCTCGAGAACGTACAACTTTTCCTCTTGCCTGAGAACAATTCTCACGCTACGGATCCAATCCATATAGTTTGTACCATTCTCTTCCAACTTTTCCTTCTCAAGGACAGATCGCAGTGACAGATGATTATTGTTTGATGCCATTTATTCTACAAAAAGATATACATAAAATATGAACACATATGAGAAAATATATTATATGAGAAGTATAATTTATTTACATGAAAATAAATGCTCCCACTAAATTATACACCTTCCAATGCAAATAAGCATAATAAACATTTAATGGGCTAATATCCAACTTTAATTTAATTTCAAGTTTGCTATGGCAAATCGCTCAAAACTAAATTAATTAGGTAGAAACATCAAACATATCACATATATGACTCTTAGATCTTTTATGAGATTTATTCAAGACATCATATATCTAATCATATTTTAATCTCATCTTATGCCTTGGGTCTAAAACCATTTTGATAACCCAATTAAGTTCATTCACTTTAAACGTATAGGAACCACCATTTCCTCATCTTGCTCGCAAACGAATAGAATCAAAGTACCTTGCTATGGCAAGCCCACCCAAAACTATCCGAATGGTCTCAAGTGTTTTAATCATGAATTGGCATAAAGAACTTAAAAGTTAAATGAAGGTTCTTTAAAGTAGATTATAAGCATGTCAGCAAAGATAATAATAATCGCGCACCAGGTAAGTTCCCAGGAAGATAGGTGAGGCACAAGGACTACTTAAGTACCAAATCTTCTCCTTCGACAAAACTCTCCTAGACATGCACAATCAGAAATCAGCTCTGATTTGCAACATAATCAATACTTTGTATAAACAATCAGTTTCCTTTAAATTTTGCGTAAAATGACTTGTTTCTCATAAACAATCAGAAAACCAAAATTTTAATGTTTCAATTTAAACATTCAGGAAATTACAATACAATATTTCAACTAAACATCTAACAAAGTTCTTAACACATAAGAACACATAATTCATGCATCGCAATAATTAACAAAATCACATTTAAATTAATTAAGCATGCATAAACAATGAATTAATCTAGCATAGCCCTATAAACTTAATTTCTAGAAATTTATAGCATCCAGATTAAGACATAAACATATCAGATTGTAAACATATTCATAGATTAGCAGGATTATTTAACAAACTGATTCTGCCCAAATTGGGCAACTTTTGTCGCGTGACAGAGGCCAACTCTGTCGCGTGACACAAGTCAACTCTGTCGCGTGAAAGAGGCACACTCTGTCGCGTGACACGAGATGCCAATTTGCAGATTTTCAGTTTCCATCAATTCTTAATCACAGAGCAATTAAATCATATAAACAACTTTTAACAGATTTAATTCAATATGAATAGAACATGAATTATGCATATTGTTTCAAAAACAATCAAACTATCGCATACAAAACATGCAAGGAACATATAAACAATTTATATCACTTTTCTTAGCATGTTAATTCAAACTTAACCATACGAACGAGGCTCTGATACCACTGTTGGGTTTTATGGGTCCATGAGCAGTGGAATTAAGCATCTAATAACACAAAATCCAAGAGTCCTAAGATCCGTTCTATACAATTAAATAGAATTCCTATGAGATAGAATTAACCAACCTTAATTGCTTTCCGTTCTTGAGCTATCGAACAATGTATTAATGTGATATTGAATCACAAACTTCGAATTCTAGGCCTTGATCGTCGTACGAGCGAAGACCCTCTAGTAGTATCCACACCTTTGAATGAACCAAGAACAATTATTGATGATTGCTAGATCATAAACCTTTGAAGAATTCGTAAATTTTTGGGTTATTACATTCTTACCCCCTTAAAAGAAGTTTAGTCCTCTAAACTTTCATAATCCAATGAAGCAACTAATCTTATCATATCAATCTACACTAAATACTCCAAGAATGACACTGAGGTCAAACCTAAGGCTCAAATCAAACTTATCCTTACACATTTCAAACTCCCAAGGATCTAAAGGCCCAAATCAAACTTATCCTCATACATCCTAAACTCCCAAAGATCTAAAGGATCAAATCAAACTTATCCTCATACATCCTAAACTCCCAAAGATCTAAAGCCAAAGCTCTGATACCATTCTGTAACGACCCGAATCTCGGTCCCCTATTTGTGGGTCCCAACCTTGAGTCCGTTACTCTTACCAATACAATACATATTTAATTCAGAGCGAATATATCCAAAATTATTCTTTGATCATTATTGCAACCCAAATGGTCTAGGGTTCAATCTAAACTGACATACTTACAATTTAAAACTCAAAAGTCTTACATCATTAATCAATGTCTAGAAAACATAAAATTTAAAAGATGAATATTCTCAAATCATCCTCCTTCTAACGCTTACCTGAAAGAACAAAGAATACGAAAGGGTGAGCGAACAATGCTCGGTAAGATCATATACGGACCCCTCCGAATACTAAGAAGAGGTGACCACAAAAATAAACAATCTTTTCCAACGAGGCAATAGCAATGAGAATGATGACATCCAATATTTATTCTAACAGAATCAAAATGGAACAATTAACAATATGATTCAATCATTATCAAACGAATATTTTAACAGAGTCATGATCACATAAGCGGTCAATCGACCTTATTAAACCAAAAGCCCACAAGGAGCACAAATACAAAACAGTGATTCCGGAACACCCCACTGCTAATCCTCAGCAGTGAACAAAATTGCCAAAAAGGCCAATTTACAATTATACCCCATTAACATGGGTTGTTTAGCTTAGTGATCATGTGGAAAATTTCCAATTCATATTGAGATATGCAAATACTTCATGTACAAATAATATTAACATGAAGTCACAAAAATTGGAGATATTGAAATATTTGACTTTTAGCAAAAGACGCAGTTCGACGGAGTCAAAGCAAGTATCAACCCAAGGTTGACTTTTAATATTTTCAAGGACGGACATTTTCAATAAAATTCATGGAAACCTACGAATTGAAATGAGACATCAATTACCTAATTAGAGGTATAATCCCTTACCTTAGTTTTTTTTTTGTTGCATTTGATAAATAGTCCGAACGCGTACAAGCCCGCTCAATCTCCTTTGCCAAAATCTAAAGATGAACAGTAAATAAAATGATTCCGTATTCAACAATTTAACTTGGATGAATATAGCTCAAATGATTTTCTCTTTTCAACCGAGGTGTCCCTTCACGTCAATTTCCTAGGCCTACTTAGAAAGGGACATCACCCTAGTTATTTAATCCCAAAACAAATCAAAACAATATAATGAACTTACCTTTTCTTCTTTCTTTCTCTCTTTCCAATGCACAACAACTTGTCAATCTTTTTACTCTTCCATTATTTGTGAACTAAAACTCACTTGATATATATACTCCCTCTAATCAAAAACGGCTGACCTTTGCTATTCCATTTAATTACACCAATTAAAGGTTTGCTATCCCATTTAATTACACTAATTAAAGGCTGGCCCATGATATTCTTCAATTCAATTGTGTAACCTCCAAATAATGTCATAAAAAAACCCTAGATTACCTCGTTTTATTACAATTGACGGTTCTAAATTTAAATATTATTTTTATTTATTTACTTTATTATTTATTTATTTATTTATTTTATGGATATTACAAATGTGATGGAGTGCCAAGGTCTCTCCGCAATCGGTAATGGCTGTAGTAGTCCTGCGGGTTGTTTGTTCTCTATCTTGTTTTGTTGGCACACAAGATAAGTCTTCACATATAACTCCACACTATCCCGCATTTGGGGCCAAAAGTAAGCGGTTTCCAACAACGCTAATGTCCTCCTTTGGTCTCGCCGTGGTGTCCTGCTCACTTAGTGTCGTGGCACTCTTTGATCAACTCGCGCCTCAGGTTCCCCCACTTAGGGACGTATAACCGACGCCCTTTGGTGTAGAGCAAGCCACCTTCCTCCCAAAACCGTTGGGTCTTGCCATTCTCGGCCAATTTCTTCAACTCCTTATCCATTAGGTCATGCTCAAGGCCCTCCTTGATCCGCTCCATGATGTCCCCTTGGGCTTAGCTCATGGCTGCAAATTCCGCTTTCCTACTCAAGGCATTGGCCCTTCCTGGCTTGTACTCCAACGTGTAGTTGAACTCTGCTAGGAAATCTTGCCACCTTGCTTGTTTGGGAGATAACTTCTTTTGAGTTTGAAAATAACTTGTCGCCACATTGTCGTTCTTGACTATAAAGTGAGCCCCCATCAAGTAGTGTTGCCACTCCCTAAAACAATAGACAACGGCTGTCATCTCCTTTTCTTGGACTATGTAGTGTCGTTCAGTGTCATTAAGCATCATACTCTCGAACGCCACAAGATGCCCCTCTTGCATCAATACTCCCCTGATAGCAAAGTCGGATGCGTCAGTGTGCACTTCAAATGGCTTGCTGAAGTTGGGCAAGGCTAAGACCGGTTCTTGGCTCACCACGGTCTTCAAGTCATCAAAGGCTTTTTGACACTTCTCGGACCATTCCCACGATTTTCCCTTCTTAAGCAAGTCTGTCAACGGTGCCGCTCTAGCCGAATACCCTTTTATGAACCGTCGATAGTAGTTGACTAAGTCAAGGAAAGACCATAGCTCAGTTACTTTCGTTGGCGCTTCCTAATCTACTGTGGTCTTAATCTTGGTGTCATCCATCTGAAGCTTCACGTGCCCAATGACATGTCCAAGAAAAGGCACCTGCGCTTGTGCAAAGGCACATTTCTCCTTCTTAACATAAAGCTCATTCTTTCTTAGAACTTCGAAGACGGTCCGCAAATGCTCGATATGCTCTTCCATCTAGTTGCTATAGACCACAATGCGTCTTAATATACCACCACAAAATGATCCAAGTATGGGTGGAAGATCTCGTTCATCAATGTATAAAAGGTAGCCATGGCGTTGGTCAGCCCAAACGGCATGACTAACCACTCAAATGACCCATACCGTGTTACACATGCTGTCTTTGGCTCATCTCCCTCCGCTATTCGGACTTGATAGTATCCCTTTTGCAAGTCCATCTTCGTATAGACCTTAGCTCCTCCAATTCTATCAAAGATATCAGCAATAAGTGAAATAGGATAATGATTCTTGATCGTTACCTTATTAAGGGCTCGGTAATCTGCACACATCCGCAACTACCCATCTTGCTTCTTTTGGAACAACACCGGGGCTCCATAAGGTGCTTTAGACGGTCAAATCTTCCCCGTGTTCATCAACTCCTTCAATTGTTTCCTTATCTCCTTGAGCTCGGGTGGTGCCATAGCAGCCAACTTAGCCCCTGGTTCCAACTCAATCTTATGGTCCACCTCCCTCCTAGGTGGAAGCTTGTTTGGCAGCGTCGCGGGCATTACATCCTTGCTCTTTTCTAGAATTGCTTGGATGATTGGTGGCACATCGACATTCTTGGGTTGGACTTCCTACGCCTTAAGAACCGCTAAGTATGTCGACTCACCCTTCTTCACTCCCTTAGTGATTTGCATGGCTGACAATAGCTTTCCTTTGTCATTATCTCCTCCTTCCATAGTGGGTATCATGTACTGAGACCCTTTCTCCAAAATGCACATTGTGCTAAATGAAGGTATAGGAATAGCAGTCACTTGTCTCAAGAAGTCCATACCTAGCACCACTTTGAAGTCATCCATCGGTGCAACTGAGAAGTCTAGTTGGCCCTTCCAAGTCCCCAACTTTAACTCCACACCTCTTGCTACCCAATTAAGTGGTTGGGCTTTAGCATTCACGGTCTTGAGCCATTCGTCACCCTTTGACATTTGTAAACCTAACTTCTCGGCCTCGTCTTTAGTGACAAAGTTGTGTGTTACACCCGTGTCAACTAATGCTTTGGCTGGCTTCCCATTGACAATCGCTTCGACATACATTAGCCCCTTGCTAGTCTTTGTAGGTGTTGGCTTGACCTTGAGTGCATTGAAATATTGTAGCGAACCCATGTGGGTTGACTCTTCCTTGTTAGACTCCATCTCTTGTTGCTCTACCATAGCGGATAAGGATCCTAACTTTGGACAATCCTTCATTGCATGCGCCCTCTTGCACACATAGCATCCTCTTTTAGGCACAAAGGCCTTCTTTTTCTCTTCATACTCCTTTCGAGATGACCCCTTGTCATCTCTCTTGGGTAGTGGCGTCCTTCGGTCCCGCTCCTTATTGTCATGCTTATCTCCCCCACTTTTAGCTTGGTACTTGTCTTTTCCCTTCAAATGGTCCATCGAGTTGGTCCGTTGGAACTCCGTGAGTGACTCGGCTGCTGCGATAGCCTCGTCCACTGACCTTATCTCCCTTCGATCTAGTTCTTGCTTGGCCCAATTTTGTAATCCATCCACAAAATAGAACCGCAAGTCTTCATCAGAAAGGTTGGGGATTTTAAGCATTAAAGTGGTGAACTCCTTGACATAGTCTTGGATGCCACCCCTTTGCTTCAACTCCTTAAGTTTCTTCCTTGCTTCATATACCACATTCTCGGGGTAAAAGTTCCGCTTGAGTTCCTTCTTGAAATCCTCCCATGTATCAATTTGGAAAGCACCCCTTTCAATATCCGCAAGTTTTTTACGCCACCAGAGCATAGCGGTATCCGTGAGATAGCGAGAAGCGGACTACACCTTAGTTGCCTCATCCACCACATTAAGACTCTCAAAATATTTCTCCATGTTCCAAAGGAAGTTCTCAACCTCCTTAGCATCCCTCTTACCATTGAAGGTATCGGGTTTGGGCCACACCATCCTTGGAACATAGGCAACACGATTGAATTCTCCAGCAGCAGCAGCGCGTTTGCACAAAGCCAAGTCTTCGTGCATCCCCTCGACGCTAACACGAAGAGCTTGGATTGCTTCATTCACTTGGATCTCGAACTTATTGAAACATTCCTCCAACAGAACATATGCATTGACTTAAGCTTGAAGATCCTCCTTGTTCTTGCCAAGTTGCTTAAGGACGTGTTCCTCGAGTGTCCCCATTGTGTGCTCGAGAATTGCCACCTTTTCATCAAGCTCCCCCACAGCCCTATCCAATGCAACCTCGTTGTTTCCAGCCATTTCTTTGGGATCACAACCAAGAACAACTTAATGTTGCTCTGATACCAACTGTCAAGGACTTGTTCTCCTAACAACGAACCGTGCTGCCTTTGCTCTTTTTCTGCCCCTCGTAGTAGCTAAGTCAGCCTAGTCGACCCCTTGTCATGTGCTAAAATATTGGCTAGAGAGTTAAGTAAAGAAGGCAAGAGAGAATATGAGAGAATAACTTGTATTGCTCAAGAATGTTTACAACTTCTTGGATGGTTCGGCCAAATGAGACCTCCCCTTTATATAGGCATCCACCTCCTCAATGGATGGATAGGATTTATTTACATGAATGGCCTAGATCTAGTCACTAGAATATTCTCTAAGAACTATCTAGGATATTTACAAGTGTAGTATAAGGTGGAGGGTTCTAGAATAATCCCTCATACTCTTGCATGATTTTAAGGCTTTCTTGAAATAGTTGGAATGATGCGGAATATTCTAGAAATGTTAGCCTTCTTAGCATGCCATCTAGTCAAAGTGTGACATGCTACTCGAAGCATGGGCCAATCTCTCTTGATTTGACTTAATTCCCTTATGTAGTCAAAACCATACTTGGCTACAAATCGAGCCTTGAAGATAATTGACATACAAAACCAAGCTTTGAATGTGTCCTCAAACAGAACAACCTCGCTAGGTTTGGATAAGAGGGTATGTAGGAGCGGCAATAGAATCAAACATGGCTCAATCTAGACTTAAAGATATGAATAAGAAGGGATTTTGGTGAATAAAATAGCTCAAAATGATGAAATATGCAGCTATAACCCGTCGTAGAATTTTTGAAAAGTTTTATGTCAATCAGAAAATATATATGCTAAGGACTCGGTCAAAAAACAGTCCTAGCCATCCGGCTTTCTTTGCCAGCTGGTCGGCTACCCTTGCTTAATTATTCCGTGTTTTTGGCGTCAAAAGCATGTTCAAGGTATGGGACACCGAATTTTTTATTACTTGAAGTTGAAATCAATAAAACTGAGTATTATATTCTGAATATCACTCTTTTCGGGCACGTACCGAAAGTTAAATGTTCTGTGTATAACCAGAGTCATAAATTAGAAGGTCCTCTAAGCTATATTCATATGTATGAAAATGAACGGAAAATAAAGTAAAAAATGAAAGTGAGACTACATAAAATTAGTCTCGGCCTTCAACGGCTAAATAAAGTAAAGAAGTTTTGTGCCCCAAGACACCTAAATTAAATCAATCTAAAGAAGTCTTGTGTACCGCGCCACTTGAATAAAATAATACTAAACTAGCAGTACCCCCGTGCGATGCACAGACAGTTACTAACGCATAACTGATCGAAATTGAAACAAATACAAAAGAAAATAGAGATGTTTGACATTGTAAAACAATTATTTGAAAATTATATTGCCTCAATGAATTTACTTGTCTCAAAAAATAATATTTATTTTTTTACACATGAAGATAAAAACATTATAAAGATTAATTTTCTCAAAATAATACTACTTCGGATATACTTAAGTTGTTTAAAAAAATAATGTCATAATTTGAAACGAAGGCACTAACATTACAATATTTCAAAAATGAATATTACTTTCGATTCGAAATGAATAACCCAAAAATAATACTACATTTTTTTTCAAAAAAAAATGAGCATTGTTTCCTTCAAATTTCAATGAATATTTTAAAAAATAATACTACTTCATTCGCCTCTGCAATTAATGTTTGTAATGTTAGTGTCTTCGTCTAAAAATATTACATTATTTTTTTAGAAGAAAAAAGTAGTATTATTTTTTAAAATGTTAATTGAGACGAAAGAAGCAATGTAAAATTTTTTTGTGGACATATAAAAAAATTCTACTTTTTAACAAAAAAAAAATCATTCAATTCAAAAAATGAATATTACTTTCATCCCATAATTAATAATACTTTCTATATTAAAAAAAAATTATTTCCTTTGCCTCAATGAATTTACTTGGCTCAAAAAGTAATATTTATTTTTTGACACGAAGATACGAAGACACGAACATTATAAACATTAATTTTTACAAAATAATACTACTTGGGGTAAAAAAATAAATTAATATATTCGTCGAAGGAATATTTTATAAAATATTACTTAATATGTTTAAAAATTAATGTCAAATTTTGAAACGAAGGAAATAACATTACAAACAATAATGTATATTTAAAAAGTAAAATTATGATTATTATTATCATCATTTATAATAAAAATATATACTTCAAACTTAATTATTTGCACAAAAAAGATAATGAAAAATAAAAAAGAAAAATAAAGAAAGGAGAATTAAGAAATTTATATTTAAGAAAGAGTGTTTTTTTTTGTGTCCAAATTAAATGAAATTAGTCTCTAATTAAAGAGAAAAAAAAATTATGAATTTTGGTGTAAATTTTTTTTTAAAAAAATATTTATTTTAATAAAATAATTGAGGTTAAAAAAATGGGAGAAAAAAAAATCCGAAAATAAATCATCCAATAATAGCGCGCCACGTGTCGTGGAGGTTTTTTTTTAAAAAAAAATAAATAATCATACGCGCCACACGCGCCTTTGTCGGCGCGTGTGGCACACGCGCCCACTCCCCGGTTGCCACATGTCCTGTCCGCCTTGGTTATTGCCAAAATGCCAGCGTGTGAAATTACCAAAATGCCCCTGACATTTTGGCTCCAAGGCTATGCTGTCTTTATATTACTTTAGATAAGTTTAGATAAGAAAGTGCCTCGTGGCACTTCTAACAAAAATAAATAAAGATTTGTTTGTGCCTCCCGACTCTAAGGAAATAAAGCAAGGATAAAGATTCCCCGTGGCATCCAAAATAACTAATTACATGTATATGCCCTGTGGCATGCAAATAAATAAGAAATAAAGAAAAGAAAACTGTACTCCCTCCGTCCCACGTTAGTTGAGACTTCTTTCCCTTTTGGACCGTCTCATGTTAGTTGAGACTGTCCAAAATGGCAAAGGAATCTTCACTATTTACCCCACTCATTCTCTCTCCTATTTCACTTTTACACTCACAACATTCTCTCTCCTAACTATTCCTCCCACTCATTCTCTCTCCTATTAATTATTTATACTCACAACATTTTCTTTCACTTTTTCTCTCACTTACTTTTCCTTAATTGGTGTGCCCAAAAAGTTAGTCTCAACTAACGTGGGACGGAGAGAGTATATGTTTATCCTCCTACTAACATGTCACAGATACCAAAATTCTAGGAAATAAAAGGGGGTCACTCTCTCATCCTCTTGGAGTCAGACCCTTGCGTACTACCACTGCTGCTACAGACTGTTGATGCCAATGCCGCCGCAACTGCATTTACCACCTTCTGAGTGAAACTCTTGGCTGTCAGAGAAAAATATGCCCTCAACCCCAGGTTTTGCCTCAGTACCCGCTCATAAGTCGCTGATCCAACCTGGAAAGGGTAAAGTATCTGAAAGCGTGAGCTTTTTAGGAAATCAATTTTTGTTTCCTTATTTCAAAAGACTTTTATATGGTAAGAAGATTTTGGAACTTTCATGGAGATTTATAAGTATTCTACTTTGACTAGGAATTGTAAATATAGTAAATATCTTTTATTTATGTACATAGTTTTATATTAGGACTAACCTACTAATATTTGATTTCCTTGTGAGTGTGTTTTATGTTTTCATATAGGAAAAGGAATCTCACAAAGGAAGAGGTCGATTGCATGAAGATCTTCTCAATGGTGCACTATAAATACAAGACATTCAGCACATGAGAAGCTACGGATTTTAGAGAGAAAAATATACATACTTCATTGCATACGTCCTTGTTGATTTTAGGTTGTGAGCTTACATCCGTAACTCACATCTAGGTTTTCATAAAGTTCTCTTGTTTTACTTCTGATTGAATAAGTCCTACTTGGGAAAGGGGAGTTGTTCATATCATAGAAGGTGATTAGAACTTGTTTAGTATTTTCATATTTTAGTTTTTCACTTAATTGTTTTTGTAAGAAACAAAAGTTTTTATAGTGAAAGGTTTTTGGGCGTAAGCCTAGTTTGCTGATCACATTGATCAATAAGCGTAAATAACTCTTGAGTTATTGCATTTAATTTACTTTTAAATTACTTTATTTCGCTGCATTATCTGTGGATGTGTGGACAGTTGTGAGACACATCTGTACTCACATCCTTTGCCTGTTGTGTGATTAAGTTTCCTAGCTACACGAAACTTTCAATTGGTATCAGAGCCAACTCTCGAAATATTACTGAGTGTTGATCCAGAAAGTGTAGTCATTATGGAATGCCAAAATCACCAAAATAGGCCTCCTGTCTTGGATGGCACAAATTATTCTCTTTGGAAGTCTAAGATGCGAAATTACATCAAAAGTATTGATGAAAGGGCTTGGATGTGCATTCTTGTTGCATGGCAACCTCCTACTGTGGAGAAAAAGCCATCGTCTGGTGTTGGTGAGTCCTTTTTCGAAAGAAAACCTGAAGAACAATGGACTCTTGATGAAATACAAGCTGCAAATTACAATTCAAAAGTCATGGGTGCTATTTCCAGCCATGTTTCTGGGAATATGTACAAGCTTATAACTAATGAGAGTATAGCCAAAGCGCTTGGGATATTTTGCAAACTCAATGTGAGGGAGCACCAAGTGTGAAGGCTACCGGGCTTAGAATTTTAATGGATAGGTTTGAGTTACTTCGAATGGAAGAAACTGAGGACATTGTGTCATATCTTTGTTAAGATTCATGAGATTTCAAATGAATGCACAAGTCTAGGAGAATCTATCTCCAATGCAAGACTTGTTAGTAAGATTCTAAGGACCCTACTGAGAGGTTTAACATTAAAGTAGCCGTGATTGAAGAAACAAAGGACACAAACACCGTAGGTCTTGACACAATCATAGGAATCTTGACCGTGTTTGAGCTTAACCTTGAGGCTCGAAAAAGAATAAAACACACCTGTCTTGCCCTTAAAAGTGCTTTCTTGCTCTACCAAAAGAGCTTGTGGAATTATCCTCTCGAGATTGACAAGTCTAATCTTGAAGATGAGGATGTAGCTTTTATTTCAAAGAAATTCGGTTCTATCTTGAAAAATAGAAGGATAAGCAAATTCCCTAATAGACCTACTTCGATCTTCTTTGAAAAGCCAAAACCTAGCAACGACACTGGATTCAAGAAACCAAGCTTTGAAAACAAATCATCGAATCTGTCCAATGTAGGGCATGTCGTGACTTTGGTCACTATGCAAATGAGTGTGCTAACACTCTTAAAAAGAAGGAATGAGCTTAAGCTTGCTACCCTTAGTGACAGTGAGGATGAGGAAGAAGAAGTGGCTAATATGTCTGTCTTAAACGCCATTCTGTGTTTAATGCCTTTTTTGCGGATATAGAAGAATATACTCACGAAAATCCCTTAGATGTGGGCTCGATTGTGTACACATGCGGTGTCACATCTGAACTCGTCTTTGACTGTTTCTCTGTCAAAGGAGATTCGAGATGATGAAGATGAAGAAAGGGACATTCCCTATGAGGAACTTGTTTGCCACATACAAGGAGCCGCATACGAGATTGGATGAAAAGATTGGACAAAATTGAGGTACTTGTTAAGGTAAACAAATCTCTTTACGATAAATTGGCGCTTGTGAAGATGAAAAAGTGTACTTTCAAAAGAAAATGATGCTCAAAAGGATACCATTGCAAGACTAGAAGTCCTTGTGACCAAAAGAGAAGTTGACCTTGAAAAGTTCAAAAACGAATATGAAAAAGCTGAAAATACCTTTACTAAATTAAACAAAAGTAAGATGAAAATGGAAGAAGCTTTTTCTGTAGGTCAACGTGACAAAACTGGTTTGGGTTTTGAAAATAATTTTGTAAAGGAGGGATGTGAGGCTTCTACCTCAAAAAATGTGAAAAAACAAGCTTTTAAAGAAAAAGTCATTCTGAGTGAGAAGAGACCTAGGAAGAGGCATTACATTTGCCATTCTTGCCTAGCTCACTGGTCACATTAGGCCCTTCATTACAAACTCAAGGCCGATAAAAAAACTTGTCACTTCAATCGGCCTCGGATGTGTGAGAAGATGTATGCACATCCTAACACACATCTGTCAATCTGAGACCTCTGCAACCCAAAAGAAAAGCATTAAACGGTGGGTGGCCAAACCAATTACCACACTGCAATGTTGTTTACTCTTCCCTCAAGAGTGCTTGTATACGGCTCTTGGTATTTTGATAGTGGGTGCTCTAGGCACATGACTGGAAACCAAGCAGTCCTTCTTCATTATGAAGTGATAAATGGGGGAAAAGTAAACTTTGGTGGATGTGCGCAAGGAAAGATTGTTGGGAAAGGAACCCTGGATGTTAAGGGTCTCCCAAAATTGCACAATGTGTACCATGTGGAAGGCTTGAAAGCCAACCTAATAAGCATCGATCAAGCGTGTGATGATGATCTTTATGTGAAGTTTGATAAGCACTTGTGTGAAGTGTTTGATAAGGATAATACTGTGTGTTCTTGGTCCTAGATCTGTGACAATTGTTACCAATTTGGTGACAATCTTTCTTGCCTAAGCTCAAAAGCTAATGATGTCAATCTGTGGCACCAAAAATTAGGGCATGCTAGGCGTAGAACTCTGGAAGAACTTCAAAGGTTTGAAGCTATTAAAGACCTCCCTAAACTGAACTTCAAGAACCACGATGTACGTGGTTCATGTCAAAAGGAAAACAAACAAAAGCATCACATAAAAGGTCCAACAATGCTCCACAACTAGATGTTTGGAGATGATTCACACTGATTTAATGGGACCTATTGAAGTAGAAAGCTTTGGTAGGAAAAAGTATGCCTTTGTGTGTGTTGATGATTATTCTAGGTACACTTGGGTAATGTTCTTAAGAGAAAAGTCATAAACAATTGGAGAATTCAAGAATTGGTACAAAAGGGTGAGAAACCTTTATGGCCTTAAGACTGTAAGAATAAGGTCGACCGTAGCCTTGAATATGAGAATCAAATGTTCACCAATTTTTGCAATTCTAAGGGAATCACTCATGAGTTTTACGCACCAATCACCCCACAGCAAAATGGAATTCTTGAAAGAAAGAATAGAACCTTGCAAGAAATGGCTAGGGTCATGCTAAGTTCAAAGAACTTGTCCAAGAAATTTTGGGCGAAGCTTTAAACACGCTTGCCACATTGGCAATAGGGTGTTTCTAAGGATTGGTAGCACTGTCACTCCATACCAAATCTTCCTTGGAAAGAAATCAACTGTGAAATATTTTCATGTGTTTGGATGTGTTTGCTATATTCTCAATGATAGAGAATACCTGTCAAAGTTTGATTCAAAGAGTGACAAAGCAATTTTCATGGGCTATTCCACTAATAGTAGAGCTTACAGAGTTTTCAATCTCAAAACTAAGACCATTATGGAATCTGCTAATGTTAAATTTGATGACTCACTTGATCTTAACCTCAAGACTGCTGAGGATGATGTTTCGGGTTGCTTCTTTGGGTGGAAGGATGAAGAAACAGTGCTGAAAAATCAAAAGAAGCTTCCAGTGCTGATAAAAATGTTGAACCTGATAAGGATGTAACCAAGGATGTGGACACATCTGCCTCCACATCTGAACCCACATCTGCTCCCACATCCACTCAAACTCCTGTAATTGAGGACAATTCCTCTGATTCTGATCAGGATGATGCACCAGAAGGTAATGTGAATGGGTGTATGGATAGATCAAAGGATATTCCTTCTAAAATCCAGAAAAATCACCCCACTTCACAAGTTGTGGGAGATGTGCATGCTCAAGTGAGAACTAGACAAAAGGACAAAGTTGATTATAGAAAGATGGCTGGTTTATGGAGTTGCTCCTCATCATACTCCCAGGTAAGTTTCTGTTGTTTTGTTTCAAAAATTGAACCTAAGAATGTTCTTTGAAGCATTGAAAGATCTTGTTGGATTATGGCTATGCAAGATGAATTGATTCAATTTGAAAAGAATGAGGTGTGGACTCTTGTTCCTAGGCCCTCACATGGTAATGTCATAGGAACCAAATGGATTTTCAAGAACAAAACTGATGAGCAAGGTGTAATAACTAGAAATAAAGCTAGGTTAGTTGCTTAAGGTTATACTCAAATAGAAGGAATAGACTTTGAGGAGACATTTGCTCCTGTTGCAAGAATTGAGTCCATTAGGCTTTTGCTAGCCATTGCTTGTTACCTCAAGATTACTCTTCATCAAATGGATGTTAAGAGTGCTTTTCTAAATGGGATATTAAATGAGGAAGCCTATGTTGAACAACCTAAAGGCTTTGTGGACTCCAAATATCCTAACCATGTGTATAAACTGAAGAAAGCTCTGTATGGGCTAAAGCAAGCCCCTAGAGCTTCGTATGGTAGATTGACTGACCATTTGCTTCAACTAGGATTCAAGAGAGGTGAGGTTGACAAAACCTTGTTTGTGAGAAGAAATAAGAAGGAGATTCTTGTGGCACAAATCTATGTAGATGACATTGTGTTTGGATCAAATTCAGATCCAATGCTAGCTGAATTTGTGGATAGCATGACTTCCACATTTGAGATGAGTATGGTAGGTGAGTTGAACTTTTTCTTAGGCTTATAGATTAAGCAATTCAAAGATGGCATGTTCATTTCACAGTCTAAGTATGCCAAGAATCTTGTGAAAAAGTTTGAGCTTGAACACTCTTCACATCAAAGAACCCCAATGGGATCTTCCCAAAAGCTAAGTCATGATTCTGATGGTGAGAGTGTTGATCAAACCCTTTATGGAAGCATGATAGGAAGTTTGCTTTACCTCACTGCAAGTAGACCTGACATTATGTACAGTGTGTGTCTCTGTGCTAGATACCAAGCCAACCCTAAAGTGTCCCATCTTAAAGCCTTGAAAAGAATCATTAGGTATGTGAGTGGGACTGTGAACCTAGGTCAGCATTACTCTAAAGAAACAACACCAATTTGGTTGGGTACACTGATTCTGATTGGGCTGGAAATAGTGATGATAGAAAGAGCACCACTGGTGGATGTTTCTACCTAGGAAATAACCTTGTGTCTTGGTATAGTAGGAAGCAAAATTGTGTGTCCTTGTCCTTCTTTGAGGCTGAATATGTTGTCCTTGGGAGTTGCTTTGCACACAATTACTTTGGATGAATTAAATGCTAAAAGATTATGGATTGAATAGCAAAGTTTTGGCTGCTTTTGTGATAACAAAAGTGCCTTGAACATATCTAAAAATCTGTCCAACATTCTAGAACAAAGCACATTGATATTAGACATCATTTCATCGAGAGATCTTGTAGAACAAAAAGCTGTATTAATGCGGAATTTGTTGGGACTGAAAATCAATTGGCTGATATATTTACAAAGGCATTAGATTTGGAGAGATTTTCCTCCTTGAGGAAGTCTCTTGGCTTGTGTGATATCTAAGGTTGTGAGACCAGATGTGTCTCACATCCTCTAACACATCTGTAGATTAGTTTAACTGAAAAAAAAAATCATAAAAAGAAAAATCCAAAAATATCATGCATTAGCACGAAATTTCTCAGTGTGGTCACTTGTGAGTCCTCATCTTGACATTATTTTTTATCACTTAATTGTGAGCACTTCCTGTTCATGTTACCTTTTGGTGACTTGATATAACATTTCTAGGTATCTCACAGTGGGTGCTAAAAGAAAAAAATATATATGTGAGAAACAGCTGCTTCACCCTTAGTATGAAGCCATACCATTGTGATCAAGTGATTTTCATAAGAAAAATTTGAAGTCAAACTTGATAAGATCATTGGGAAAAAGGGCTATCTTTGGGATCAAGTAAAGTGAAAGCTACTCACATTGCAAAAATCCACAACAAAAAATTGGTGGATGCATCCTAGAGGCTGTGCAGATTGGATTATTGCTCATTGACTTTTTGTGATCTAAATGTGTCCCCATATGTGACTCACATCCTATGCCACATCCATAAGCTGAGAATATTTCCATCACCTGTGTGTTTGCATCATGCTAGGCATATTGCATTTTTTAGGACATATAGGAGCTTTGTAAATATGCTAGTTAATTAATTTTCTTTCCTAGTTCATTCTTTGATTTTATAGGTTTTTGATCTCCAATATCTTTCATGAAAGAAAAAGGTGTGTATCAATCCTTGTTTGAAAAGGTTGGAAAATTCTCTTGGGATTCTGTTTTATTTAAAGATATGACCAAAATATTTTTGTTTCCATAAAAATCTAACAAAATCTTAGTTTATTTTAATCCCCTATTTTCTTGGAAGGTGATTGTGTGTGGTAACCTCAAAGGTTTCTAGCCGTTGGAGATATCTTAAGGATTTTGTGTTGTGTTAAACCTTTTTGGAGAAGGTTTCCTAATTCTAGTAGGAAAGGGGGAGCTGTGAGCATTTATGAGTCCTCACATCCGTCCCATCCCCCATAAACCTTGATAAAACCCTTTGTTCTTCCTTTCTCCTTGCACACAATTACACACACATTGCTTTAATTTCTTCATTAACTGTTCCACCTAACCCAATTCGTTAAATCAAATGGCCGAACATTCAAACATCAGAGAGGAAGACGTTCTTGACATTGCTCCCATCTCAGTAGCTAAAGGCGAGGGTTCCGTTGTCTTAAACCCTGTGATTTCCAAATTTCTTGTTGAATTTTCTTCTCCTTCGCCTTCGTCTGATCCTTTAATGGAAGCCGCTCCTCCAAAATCCCCCACATTGGGACCGTTTGCTGAAAACCCTAAGGCTCCATCCTCTCCGGTGATTCCACCATCGGATGTCGCCCCTGTCTCAACCTCTGTGGAACCTTCTTCAACCAAGAAGAGGAAGCTTTCCCAAGCAAAATCCCCAAAACCTGCTGCTCCTCCAGTGCCCCTACGTAATCTTCGTTGTTCTGGTAGGGTTAGCAAGTTGTCAGATGTTGACAAGGCCAAGAATCTCAAGAAACCTGGCGGAAAGCCCTCTACAGCCATTGCTCTTGAAGAAGATGGAGAAGAAGAAGAGGTAATTCCTCCTCTGATTAGGACTAAGGCTCAACCCCCAATTATTCCTCCCTTAGTTGTTGATCCTGTCCCTGCAATTCCCCCTTCTGATAATATTCCCCATGTTGATCCCATTACTCCTGTTGAGGATGCTCCCCATGTTGACTCTGTTTCTCCTATTGATCCTATTGTTCCATCTTCTCCCATAATACCATCTGATCCCATTATCCCCATTGTTGTTTCACCTCCTGAGGATAATATTTCTGCTCCTGTTGTTGAGCCCTCTGTTCCCTTGGTCTCTAGTCCTGTTGAGGACCTTATAACCTTTAGTGATGAAGAGCCATTGGCAAAAATCTTAATGGATTTAAAGGGTAAGAAAAAGGTGGCTGCTACTGATTTAGAGCCCATTGATGATGAGACTGATTCTAGTTATGATAGTGATGACACTGCATCTGATGAGAACTACAAGCTAGGGAGAGAAGAGTTTGATCAAGAAAAAGAGGACCAAGAGTTAGACTCCTCTGCTGCTGATGACACTGAGATAGAATCCATCCAAGTCTCATTCCCTTCAAAGGATGTGTCTGAGGATGTGCCCACATCCAGACGCACATCTACAAGGAAGAAAGTTGAAAAGGGTATGTCTTCTACTGTTTCTGTTATCTCTACCTCTAAACCCTTTTCCAAGAAGTTTTTAACCAAAAAGGCATATGATAGGTTTGCCTTAATTTCTTCCAAAGCCTTTGTTGTAGAAATGAAAAGGGATAGGGAAACTTTTGCTAAGCTTGGGATGGACAAATTCTTTGAGGAAAGAGGATTATTCTTAACTGTGGATCATCCCCTTCCCTTCTATCCTAAAATGATTTATGAGTTTTATGCCAATTTGCCTAAGGGATTAGATAAGAACTACTCCTCTCCTCCCACTGTCTATGTTAGAGGAGTGTTTGTCCCTTTTACCCCTTCTGTCATCAATGATTTGCTTGGGTTGAATGATTATTTGGATGAATTGGTTTCAATTGAAGATGATGAACTTGTGTCTGCCATTACACATGGCAAAGTAACCTCTTGGCCTGTGAAGCCTAAGGATTTAGGAAGTGGATCTTTATCTTCCCTTTACTGTTTTCTCCACTCCATTCTTGTTGCCAATCTTTGCCCCTCCAATAACAAAACCTCAGTTACTAGGGTGCAAGCCTTGCTTCTTTATAGATTGGGAATTAAGAGGCACATTAATTTTGGTGACTTTATCTTTAGAAAGATTTGTGATTATGGAGAGTCTCCATCAAAGAAATGGTCTTTACCCTATCCTTCCTTGATCTCCCAAATCCTCATTGCCAATGGAGTTAAACCTGAAAAAGGAGAAGAAATTGTTGAAAATTTTGCTCTCTTTAAGGAATCCAAGACCCTGCTTGACCCTAAACAAAGACATGTGGATCTTCCTTTGGGTACAGTTCCTGAGCTTGGTATGGAAGATGTGGACACATCTGAAGCCACATCTGAAGAAAATTTTATTGCTCAGATGAAGGATCTGGATGCTGCAATCATAGCTGCAGAAGCTCAAGCTCAAGCCTCCATTGCCCATGCCAACAATTTGAAAGCACTTAGGGATAATCTCATTAGATGGCATGATAAGCTTTCTAGTCAAAAAGGGGGAGATAGCTCTGGAAATGAAAAGTGGGATCTTTGCTTTGTTCTTTCTTCTTTCTTTCAAGTATTTGGATTTAAATGGAGACATTTCGAACTTTGATTTAGGGGGAGAAAAGTTTTTTGGTTATTTTGTTTTAATGGTTGTTAAAAACAATTTTTAATTCTCTGTTTTAGTTTGTTAGTTTCTAAACAATGGTTTGTAATAGTTTAATTAGGACATGGCTGAATGGTTTTTGCCTTTGCTTAATAAACTGCTGGTATTCTGTTCTAATTCTTGTTTTGCAGTTTTTATGTGTGGATGTGTATACACATCTGGACACACATCCATTCAGGGGGAGTTATGTTTTTTCTATATTCTGTGGTCATAATAATGTGATTGTTATAAATCTTTGATTTTGACCAGAAAGTCCAAAATAGGGGGAGATTGAAAGCGTGAGCTTTTTAGGAAACCAATTTTTGTTTCCTTATTTCAAAAGACTTCTATATGGTAAGAAGATTTTGGAACTTTCATGGAGATTTATAAGTATTCTACTTTGACTAGGAATTGTAAATATAGTAAATATCTTTTATTTATGTACATAGTTTTATATTAGGACTAACCTACTAATATTTGATTTCCTTGTGAGTGTGTTTTATGTTTTCATATAGGAAAAGGAATCTCACAAAGGAAGAGGTCGATTGCATGAAGATCTTCTCAATGGTTCACTATAAATACAAGACATTCAGCACATGAGAAGCTACGGATTTTAGAGAGAAAAATATACATACTTCATTGCATACGTCCTTGTTGATTTTAGGTTGTGAGCTTACATCCGTAACTCACATCTAGGTTTTCATAAAGTTCTCTTGTTTTACTTCTGATTGAATAAGTCCTACTTGGGAAAGGGGAGTTGTTCATATCATAGAAGGTGATTAGAACTTGTTTAGTATTTTCATATTTTAGTTTTTCACTTATTTGTTTTTGTAAGAAACAAAAGTTTTTATAGTGAAAGGTTTTTGGGCGTATGCCTAGTTTGCTGATCACATTGATCAGTAAGCGTAAATAACTCTTGAGTTATTGCATTTAATTTACTTTTAAATTACTTTATTCCGCTGCATTATCTGTGGATGTGTGGACAGTTGTGAGACACATCTGTACTCACATCCTTTGCCTGTTGTGTGATTAAGTTTCCTAGCTACACGAAACTTTCAGTATCAGAAAGGGGATAGAAACAATACAAGAAGTAAAGATACAAAAACAGTATACTCCCTCCGTCCCGCGATTATATAGAATTTTTGGCCCGGCACGGAGATTAAGGTAAAAAGTGATAAAGGTAATGTGTTGTGAGTGTAAAAGTAAAATAGGAGAGAGAATGAGTGGAGAAAATAGTAAATTTAAAAAGTGTTGTGTGTAGAGAAAAGTGGGTCTCATTTCCATTTTGGAAAATTATTGATTATTGTGGGACGTCCAAAAGAGAAATTTTTCGGTATTATTGTGGGACGGAGGGAGTAAGCATTAAAGATACAGAAGAAGTACAAGCAATAAAAAAAAAAAAAGTACAAGCAATAAAGGGACAGAAATAGTTCAAGAAGTAAAGGGTACAAAGTAAATCCTGAAGACATAATTGGATTAAAGAAAAGGCACGTATGCCAAGGTGCCTGTTGGCAAACGGTACAGCTTAGGAAGCTAGGTCAACAGTATATTCTCATTTTGTGTCCGGTGACGCTCATCAATGTAGGAAACGTGGTCATCAGGAAATACCTCAGGGAAATAAGGAGGAATAGGTTGCGGTCCGCCACTACTTCCTTCCTAGGAGGACCAGTAAATATATGCTCCAAGAAATATGATACTCTATGTAACAACCCTAAAAATTTATACTCTTTATTTATTTAAAATATGATTTTCCTTAATTAGTTATGTTGGTTATTTGAATTATTCCTTTCCTAGATGGACTAGGATTAGATGGGTCTGAGTGTGTCAACTTGGGTTATTTATTTTGGGTTGGACTCTACAATGGGATTAGGAAATTATAAACCCAAGTAATTACATCTATTAAACCTAGGCCTCTTGGGTGAAGTAATTGATGGAAGTAAAGGGGGTGTCTCTCCATATTTTGTTAACGGCAATAGAGGAAGAGGTAAGGAGCCGCATGGGGTATAAAAAGAGAGGGTCACGGCTGACAGAAGGTTACGGCAATTAGAGAGATTACGCTAAGTGAGAGAGAGGCGCAGAGAGAAAGAGCAACAGTAAGGAGAAGGCGGCAGCAAGAGGGAAAAGGTGTCAGTTGTCGTGTTCAAGCTCAATCTAGGTAAGTAATCGTTCTCTTCTTTTGAGTTCTAAGATAGAGAAACAAGTGAATACTCTAAAGAGAAAATCAGATTATGGGTATAAATCATGAAGTATAATTTTTGAATTAGAACTAAGATTGAAGCATGAAATTGATTGAATATTGTTTGAGTGTCATGCTAGGAATTGTATAATGAAGTAGGGTGTGGTTATTGCTAAGTAATCTAAATTCTATGTAAGCAGGCTTAGTGAATATTGTCATGCAATACTAAGTCATTTGAATGTATTACATGGAAGAAGGTTGTGTAAAAGAACCTGCCATTGATAAATTATGGTGAGGAGATTGAGTATGAAATCAATGGGTAAACCCATATTGCATGCTGAGATATGAACGAAACAGAGAGAAAGGCGAGGGGTCCGTGAGTGTTACGTGTGTGTTGTATGTGGGCTGCAGATTGTGGGTGTCGTGTGGGTGTGGTATGCGTGTGTGTTCTTTGAAGTTGGATGCTTTGTAGTGTGTGCGTGTGTGTACGAGAGATTGAAGAGTGTAGTGTGTGTCAATATGTGGTCTGTAGGCTGAGTAAAGTGAATGTGGTGTGTGTATAGAGAGTGAAGGGGTGTGTGATGCCGTGAAGTCGAAGTGAGAGTGCGGATTTGGGTCTGTTGCGATGTTTAGGTGCGTGTATGTGTTGTGTGTGTGCGTACAAAGGGGTATGCGGTTGTACCGTGGCTGTACGAGAGGGTGGTATGCCGTGTATAGAGTGTTTAGGTGTGAGTTTTAAGGTGTATAAAGCTGTGAATAGTAAAGCTGGAAATAGTAATGTCGTGAATAGTAAAATACATGCTGTGAATAGTAAATTAGTACGGATAATTGTAGTTTTGAAAGTGATAATTGTGAATGAATCTTAGAAACCCTAAGGGTAATTTGGGAAACCTAAAAGAGTAAAAGAGTAAATCTTTAAAAGGAGTTAAGTAGAATAACTCATAGATTTATCAAAAAGGATTAAAGGTACTAAGTAGGGAGAAATTACTTGTACCTAAGTTGAGTTTCTCTCCACTTGATTGTAGATTTGTGCAAGAGGACTTTCGAAGGAAGAGCAAGTAAGCTAAGGTAAGGGATTACGTTCCTTAAGTATTTGAGATTCATCCTTTAATGTAGGATTCCTCATAATTCTTTCAAGCGCAGCTACTAATGGCCTGTAGCATTTGAACTCCGATGTTGATATAACGTCTTTTGATTATCTTACCCTTGGTATATGTTGTTCAATGGGTATCCAAGTGAATTGAAATTGCCTTATGTATTCTTGTACCTGGAATACTATGTGAACTATAACTGTATCTAATTGAAACAGGTGCAGTTAGATTAGTCTGATTGAAAAGGACTAATTAAGATGTCTAGTTTGATTGAAAAGAACTTTGACTTTTAAATGGCTACATGATGAAGTAGTTGATTATCATGATATATCATAATAAGGGAGCACCCTGAAAAGGTGTAAGATCTCTTATTCTCTTAACACCCTGAAAAGGTGTGACACCACTGAAAAAGGTGTTTGAAACTATGGAATTGACGAACTTGTGATAAGGCCATGTTCTCTTTAAGTATGATACTTGTATTTTGAATGTGTACGATTAAAATTGTTGTTGATAGCCTTTCGTTGAAATATAATTGATTGGTTTCGTTCTTTCGGTCATCTTTCCTTAGTACCCGGAGAGATTCCGTATGAACTTGCTGAGCATTGTTTGCTCACCCCTCTTTTCTTATTTTTCTCCCAGGTAAGCGGTAGGAGCAGTTGATCGGTCGCAGGAATAGCGGCTTGAAATCAGGGTTAGGGTTTAGTGTTAATAATTGTACTTATCGAGCTAGTGGGTTGTACTAGCCATTAAGTTTAAAAGCAGTTTTTCCTCATTTAAATTATGGTTAGACGTACTAGCCGTTAAGGTTTAAAGACCGTTATGTTCCGCATTTGAATTATGGTTAGATGTACTAGCCGTTAAAGTATCTTGATTTGGGAATTTTATTTGTGATTGAAATTATGTTTATTAATGAAAAGTTAGGGTCGTTACAGTTGGTATCAAAGCTATGGCTTTAGGTCACATGGGAGTACTTAGAATGTTAAGGATTATTAGAAGAAATTAGTGCTTAGCTATTGTTGGGTTTATTCAAGAATCAACTTGGGATATAAAGTTTCGGGGATAAGATTACTCTAGGATCGGGAGTATGAACTTACTTGGGAAATTAGGGTATTTATTTTGAATGATATAATTTTGGTTTATGATTATTATTCTAGTGTTTGAGGTTGAAGAAATATTGATGAATGATTCATTTAATTGTAGGAAATGGATCTTTGCAAATGGAGTATGGAGCAAGCTTATCAAGGTTCAACCGGTTAGAGGAAGGCAGTACGAGATCAATAGGTACTGTGGACGATTCGGATGTATAAAGAAGTAGCTAGAAACGAGCGGGAAATAAGAATCAAGGCCGAAGTGGAAGCGGCCCACATGAAGGAGGAGTTAGAGGAAGCAAAGTTAGAACTATCGACAAAACAAGGGGAATTGACCATGACGAAAGAATGGGCGGATAAGATTTTGGAGCGAGTTACGCATGGTATTATGAGTTGCGAAGACTTGAAAGAAGCAAATGAGCCGATGCTTGATCGAGAATCCATTAGAAGACTTAGAAGGAACGGAAGCCTATCCGATCGTAATCGAGGACGATGAAGTTGAGGCGTGTGATGGCACTGTGCGTAGGTCTCGAGGAAGACCTAAAGGATCCAAGAAGGCGGTTAAGACCCCGAGCGGAAGACCTAGGGGAGACCTAGGAAGAACGTAGCTCCATGAATGAAATGGAGGAAGTTATTTTGTTTTCTAGAATAATGAAGGATATTTAGTTTGAAAGTTGTATTGGAGGATTTGGTTTTTGTCTTGACTCAGACTATGTTTTATGGAATTAAGTTTGGTTGGTATTTTGTTATATTGCGTTTTCGTTTGAACTTATTTCCTTAGTGTTAATTTATATGTTAACTAGAATAGAGAAAGGTTGGTCAACTGAAATGACCGACGTGAACAGAAATCGGCCTACTGAAACGGCCAAGTGTGATTGATAGTTGGTCTATTGAAACGACCAATGTGAAAAGCAATTCGGGTTTATTGAAATGACCTATGATTGTATTTTGGGTCTATTGAAACGATCTATGAAAGTAGTGTTGGTGCGATGAAAGGGCGATAGTCTAATGATTGGACTTATGAAGTAAATGTTTAGTACGATAAAATTTGTTTGTTTTAATTAGTATACAAATTGTAGCATTGTATATTTTGGCGTGAGTGAGAACGCTTAGAGTTGAAACCCTAATGAGGGAATTATATTGTAATTCAGATGTCGGAGAGCAATAGCAACAACTTCGTAAATGTCAACGGACAAAATCAGGAGCAAGCCGAAAATGATATGGCAACTCTTCTTGAGACAGATCGAGACGGTGGCGAGGAATTGGGCGAGTAGTAGCAACCTTAGCTCAACCACACCCGCAAGTCGTACCATTGAGGATCAGCTGGAGTTGTTCCGAAGAGGAACCGGAATCATTTTCGAGCACTCCAAAGGAGAAGCCGCAAGGCTGGATCAAAGACATGGAGAAGATATTCGGGACATTGACTTGCACTCCGGAGCAAAGGGTGATGTTCGCGACCTTTATCTTTGAAAGGACAAGCTTTGAAATGGTGGGAGGCCGAGAAGAGGGCAGCAGCTGCACGTGGAGGCAGTAACTTTACTTGGGATATGTTGAAGGGGTGTTCAATGAAAAATACTACCCGGCGAGCGTTCGAAATGCCAAAGTGGCGAGTTTATGATGCTAACTCAAGGAAGTTTAACGGTGGATGAATACGGTGCAAAGTTCACCGAGTTGATGGAATTTGCCCCGACGTTCTTTGATAATGAAGAGCGAAGGCAAGAAAATTTGAGGTTGGTCTTAGTGACGGGATCGGGTACGAAATTACTCCGCTCTTGTTGTCAACTTATGGGCCAGTGTTGGATAGAGCTAGAGTGGTAGAAAAAGAGGCGGACGGTTTCCGCGGTAGGCGGGATGAGAAAAAGAAGATGGCGAGAAAAGGAGTTGAGTGGAAACAAGGGACATCTTGGAAGTTGGAACCGAGGCGGGAACCACAACAAGAGGAAGGCTATGGATGAGACCGGGAAAGGAAATTGCTAGTAACAAGTACCATAACAAGGGATTTGATAACCGCCAGGTGGGGATCGAAGAGTTACTCCGGGAACGAGGAATGGATGACAAATGCCAAGTGTGCGAGGTAAGCACAAGACCGAGGAATCTTTGGTATAAGAAAGCTGAAATGTTTTAATTGTGACAAAATAGGACATCCGCAATGGAAGTGCCCGGAACCTAAGAAAGTTGGAAATGCTCAAGGAGCCGGAGCGATAAGAACAATGGAGGAGGCGTGGAAGAGTGTTTACCATGGCCGCCGGGGATGCGAGGGCCACCAATGATCTTGTGGCGAGTACGCTTCAACTTTATTCTCGTAGCGTTTATGCGTTGATAGACACCAGTGCTACACATTACATCATTAGCACTCGTCTAGCTAAGAAATTGAACTTGAAACCCGAGGCATTAGAAATACCTTTGGTAATAGATACTCCGACTAGAGAGTCAATCCCTATCTCATCTAGTTATAAGATGTGTCCTCTGGAAATAGGAGATAGAGAACTTGAGGTGGATTTTATTGAGTTAGAAATTAACGAATTTGACATTATCACTGGGGATGGATTGGTTATCACTTACCATGCTAAAGTAGATTGCTTTAAGAAGGAGGTGCAATTTAAGTTAACATGCGGAGAAGAGTTTAGCTTCCAAGGAGCGAAGCGAAGTCGATCGGGTCTTATTTCGGTAATGAAGGCTCGAAAAATGTTAAGAAAAGGGATGTGAAGGGTTTTGGCCTATATTGGCGAGACGGACAAGAACGAAGTGAGTATAGAAGCTTTTCGGTGGTCGAGATTTCAAGGATGTTTTCCAGAAGATTTGCGGGAATACCACCGAAAGGGAGGTGGAATTTTCTATAGACTTAGTACCGAAACCGTACCGATATCCAAAGCACCGTCTGAGAATGGCGCCGGCTGAACTTAAAGAATTGAAGGAGCAATTGCGGGAATTATTGGATAAAGGTCGATTAGGCCGAGTGTTTCACCGTAGGGTGCGCCGGTGTTATTTGTGAAGAAGAAGGATGGATCGATGAGGATGTGTATTGACTATCGAGAAGCTGAATAAAGTGACGGTGAGAAATCGGTATCCGTTACCGAGATTGATGATTTGTTTGACCAACTTCGGGAGCGTGTTATTTCTCAAAGATAGATTTGAGATCGGGATATCACCGATTGAGAGTGAAAAAGGAGGATGTTTTGAAGACGGCCTTTAGGACAAAATGCACGGTCACTATGAGTTTTTGGTTATGCCGTTTGGGTGACGAACAGCGCCCGGGATATTTATGGAAGCGATGAACCGGGTATTTCGGGAATTTTGGATAAGTGTGTAATTGTATTTATAGATGATATTACGGTTTATTCTAAGACCAAGGAAGAACATGAAGAGCATTTAAGGTTGGTGCTTGCAAATCTTAAGGGAACGAAGTTGTACGCGAAATTTAAGAAGTGTGAATTTTGGTTGGAGGAAGTAGCATTCTTAGGGCATGTGGTATCTAAGGATGGGATTGCGGTAGATCCGCAAAGATAGAAGCTATAGTGAATTGGGAGAGACCAACTACGTCGGCGAAATTAGAAGTTTCTTGGGGTTGGCGAGGATACTATAGGAGATTTGTGGAAGGATTTTCAAAATTATCAGGACCATTAACAAAGTTAACGCAGAAAGGAGCCAAGTTCGTTTGGTCGGAAGAATGTGAAAAGAATTTTCAAGAGCTGAAGAGGCGTTTGGTGTCCGCACCAGTTCTTACAGTACCATCAGGATCGGACGGATTTGTGATTTATAGTGATGCGTCATTGAAAGGATTGGGTTGTGTATTAATGCGAGAATGATAAGGTTATAGCCTACGCGTCAAGACAAGCTGAAGAACCATGAGAAAAATTATCCCACCCATGATTTGGAGTTAGCGGCGGTGGTTTTTGCCTTGAAAATTTGGAGACATTATTTGTATGGGGTAAGTTGTCAGATTTATACGGATCATAAGAGTCTTAAGTATATCTTCACTCAGAAAGAATTGAATATGAAGCAAAGGATATGGCTAGAATTACTTAAGGATTATGATTGTACGATTTTGTATCACCCCGGAAAGGCCAATAAGGTGGCAGATGCTTTGAGTAGGAAGAACCGTGGGACACTAGCGGTGTTGATTTCTAAGGGGTAAGTACGTGGAATAATATTGAAATTTACGGGTTGGAGGTAACTTGGTTAGGGGATACTTGGCTCGAGATGAGTGTTCGGCCTACACTTTTGGATCGAATCAAGGAATCATAAGGGACCGATGGTGAAATTTGAAAAGATACGTGAAAATATGACAAAAGGGAAGGTAACCAATTTTCGTATAGGAGATGATGGAATTTTGAGGTACCAATCAAGAATTTGGGTGCCGGATAATGAAAGATATAAAAAGGGAGATTTTGAAGGAAGCTCATTGTTTGAGGTTTTACGTACATCCGGGCGGTACAAAGTTGTATAGGAATTTGAGGAATCGTTTTGGTGGAACAACATGAAAGGAGATGTGGCGAGAATTTGTTTCAAGATGTTTGGTATGTCGGCAAGTAAAGTGAACATCGAAACCGACGGGGTTCTTGCAATCGTTACCAATACCGGAATGGAAATGGGAGAATATAGCTATGGATTTGGTAGTAGGGTTACGAGGGGCGTTGAAGAGTCACAACGCAATTTGGGTTATAGTGGATAGACTTACGAAGTCGGCTCACTTTTGGCAATTAAGGTGACAGAGACTCATTGGAGAAGTTAGCAATGTTATATGTTGACGAGATTGTTAGATTGCATGGGATACAGTGTCGATAGTGTCCGACCGAGATGCAAGATTCACATCGAAGTTTTGGAAGAGTCTACGGCAAGCTTTAGGTACCGAAGCTGACTATGAGTACGGCATTCCATCCGCGCGATGATGGACGGTCGAAAGAACTATTCGAACTACGGAGGATATGTTAAGAGCCTCATCATTGGATTGGCAAGGGACTTGGGGCGAACACCTGACGCTAGTGGAATTCGCCTACAAAAATAGTTTTCACGCTAGTATCGGGATGGCTCCGTATGAAGCATTGTAGGAACGGAAGTGTAGATCACCTGCATGTTGGGATGAAGTGGGCGAGAGGAAATTGACAGGACCCGAGATTGTCCAAGTAACCGCAGATAAAGTGCAGCAGATCCAGAAATGGTTATTGACCGCACAGAGTCGACAGAAGTCGTATGCAGACCGCCGACGGCGAGATTTGGAATTTCAGTTGGGGGATCGCGTATTCTTGAAGATTTCGCCAACTAAGGGAGTCATGAGGTTTGGAATTCGCGGGAAGTTAAGCCTGAGGTATGTGGGGCCATTCAAAATTTTGGAGCGAGTTGGGCTGGTAGCCTATAAGTTGGCCCTACCACCTGTACTTGCAGGAGTACACAATGTATTTCATGTCTCGATGTTGAGGAAGTACCTCCCCGACCCAAGCCATGTGATTGAGTATAGACAGCTCAGATTTCGTGCCGATTTGAGTTATGATGAGCAACCTGTGAAAATTGTGGATCGGAAAGATCAGAATTTGAGAAGGCGGATAATTTCGTACGTGAAAGTGCAATGGAGCAACCACTCAGAAAGAGAAGCGACGTGGGAGCTCGAGAGCGAGATGCGAGAGTCGTATCCCGCCCTGTTTTCGGAATGAGTGCGTTTGGTTTGGTGGACCAAACCCTTTTAAGGGGGTAAGAATGTAATAAACCTAAAAATTTATACTCTTTATTTATTTAAAATATGATTTCCCTTAATTAGTTATGTTGGTTATTTGAATTATTCTTTTCCTGGATGGACTAGGATTAGATGGGCCTGAGTGTGTCAACTTGGGTTATTTATTTTGGGTTGGACTCTATAATGGGATTAGGAAATTATAAACCCAAGTAATTACATCTATTAAACGTAGGCCTCTTGGGTGAAAATAGCGATGGAAGTAAAGGGGTGTCTCTCCATATTTTGTTAACGGCAATAGAGGAAGAGGTAAGGAGCCGCATGGGGTATAAAAAGAGAGGGTCACGGGCGATAGAAGGTTACGGCAATTAGAGAGATTACGCTAAGTGAGAGAGGCGCGAGAGAGAAAGAGCAACGGTAAGGAGAAGGCGCGGCAAGAGGAAAAGGTGTCGGTTGTCGTGTTCAAGCTCAATCTAGGTAAGTAATCGTTCTCTTCTTTTGAGTTCTGAGATAGAGAAACAAGTGAATACTCTAAAGAGAAAATCAGATTATGGGTATAAATCATGAAGTATAATTGTTGAATTAGAACTAAGATTGAAGCATGAAATTGATTGAATATTGTTTGAGTGCCATGCTAGGAATTGTATAATGATGTAGGGTGTGGTTATTGCTAAGTAATCTAAATTCTATGTAAGCGAGCTTAGTGAATATTGTCATGCAATACTAAGTCATTTGAATGTATTACATGGAAGAAGGTTGTGTAAAAGAACACCGCCATTGATAAATTATGGTGAGGAGATTGAGTATGAAATCAATGGGTAAACCCATATTGCATCTTTGAGATATGAAGCAACGAGAGAAGAAAGGCGAAGTGCAGTGAGTGTTACGTGTGTGTTGTATGTGGGCTGCGGTTGTGGGTGTCGTGTGGGTGTGGTATGCGTGTGTGTTCTTTGAAGTTGGGCGATGTAGTGTGTGCGGTGTGTGTACGAGAGATTGAAGAGTGTAGTGTGTGTCAATATGTGGTCTGTAGGCTGAGTAAAGTGAGTGTGGTGTGTGTATAGAGAGTGAAGGGTGTGTGATGCCGTGAAGTCAGAAGTGAGAGTGCGGATTTGGGGGTACATTGCTGATGTTTAGGTGCGTGTATGTGTTGTGTGTGTGCGTACGAGAGGGTATGCGGTTGTACCGTGGCTGTACGAGAGGGTGGTATGCCGTGTATAGAGTGTTTAGGTGTGAGTTTTAAGGTGTATAAAGCTGTGAATAGTAAACTGGAAATAGTAATCTGTGAATAGTAAAATACATGCTGTGAATAGTAAATTAGTACGGATAATTATAGTTTTGAAAGTGATAATTGTGAATGAATCTTAGAAACCCTAAGGGTAATTTGGGAAACCTAAAAGAGTAAAAGTGTAAATCTTTAAAAGGAGTTAAGTAGAATAACTCATAGATTTATCAAAAAGGATTAAAGGTACTAAGTAGGGAGAAATTACTTGTACCTAAGTTGAGTTTCTCTCCACTTGATTGTAGATTTGTGCAAGAGGACTTTCGAAGGAAGAGCAAGTAAGCTAAGGTAAGGGATTACATTCCTTAAGTATTTGAGATTCATCCTTTAATGTAGGATTCCTCATAATTCTTTCAAGCGCAGCTACTAATGGCCTGTAGCATTTGAACTCCGATGTTGATATAACGTCTTTTGATTATCTTACCCTTGATATATGTTTTTCAATGGGTATCCAAGTGAATTGAAATTGCCTTATGTATTCTTGTACCTGGAATACTATGTGAACTATAACTGTATCTAATTGAAACAGGTGCAGTTAGATTAGTCTGATTGAAAAGGACTAATTAAGATAGTCTAGTTTGATTGAAAAGAACTTAGACTTTTAAATGGCTACTTGATGAAGTAATTGATTATCATGATATATCATAATAAGGGAGCACCCTGAAAAGGTGTAAGATCTCTTATTCTCTTAACACCCTGAAAAGGTGTGACACCCTGAAAAGGTGTTTGAAACTATGGAATTGACGAACTTGTGATAAGGCCATGTTCTCTTTAAGTATGATACTGTATTTTGAATGTGTACAGTTAAAATTGTTGTTGATAGCCTTTCGTTGAAATATAATTGATTGGTTTCGTTCTTTCGGTCATCTTTCCTTAGTACCCGGAGAGATTCCGTATGAACTTGCTGAGCATTGTTCGCTCACCCCTCTTTTCTTATTTTTCTCCCAGGTAAGCGGTAGGAGCAGTTGATCGGTCGCAGGAATAGCGGCTTGAAATCAGGGTTAGGGTTTAGTGTTAATAATTGTACTTATCGAGCTAGTGGGTTGTACTAGCCGTTAAGTTTAAAAGCAGTTTTTCCTCATTTAAATTATGGTTAGACGTACTAGCCGTTAAGGTTTAAAGACCTTTATGTTCCGCATTTGAATTATGGTTAGATGTACTAGCGGTTAAAGTATCTTGATTTGGGAATTTTATTTGTGATTGAAATTATGTTTATTAATGAAAAGTTAGGGTCGTTACACTCTATCTCATCAGGATCCATAAAGATGTGACTAGAACACCAGCCCATAAAGGATCATCAAGCTCCACAAAGTTCGGTAGCAACATGTTAGCCGAAGGGTAGTCAGGAGTAACATAATCCATATCCTGCCAGTGCTGGATCATGACACGTACCCCAAGGTACATGGAGTTCATATATAGCCCTACATCATCTTCCTCCGAGCAGTCTGTGTCACGACCCTAAACCTAGGCACTATTTTGATACATGCTTGAACACGTATATATGGCGTGCGTTGCATCTCATTTTATGATTCACATTATGTTTGTGAGTATTTTGTGTTAGTCATAATATTTTAATTTACTTATTTGATATTTTAAAATATGTTAATAAATTAAATAAAATTATTAATGACTAATTGAAATTAATAGGAGTTGTGTAGTTGAATTTGTAATAGTGAAATTTAATTAAGAAACTTATAAAATATATGAGGTGCTAAAGTGTAAATGTTAAATTTAAGAAATCTAATTGAACCAATTAAAGTCTTGAAGGAGCTTGAATGAAAATAGTCAATGTATATCCTTAGGTTTTGTAAGAGAAGCTTCAAAAATCATCAGCCAGCCAAGATTTCTTTCTTCTTGTTCTTCTTCCTTGAAAAAACATTACCTAGGTTTCATTTCAAAAATCCACCATAAATTCATCTTTTGTCCGTTCTTCGATCCGACTGCTTCTAAATGTTCGGGAAGCCAAGTGGATCATTTTCATTCGAATAGATTTTTGAAATATTTCGTTTTATTTTGGAGGTAAGTTATTATTTTTCCTTCTTTAATCTTCTTCATTTGATGTTCATGTTACAATTGTTGAAGTATGCTTGTTGCATGGAACATTTGGTCATTTCCCTTGAGTTTGGAATGGTGTAAATGGTCTTTGGTTGGGTTGAAATGGATTGAGGTAAATTTGGATGTGTTATACTGAAGTTTGGGGTGTTGGGAATGTTAGCTTGAGGTAAAATGGAAAGTTGTCAAGCCTTTGTTGATGTTTCAGCAACCAGTGCTGATTTTTTGCAAAGGGCACGACTCATGCTCTCTAACACGAGTCATGCCAATCCTCCAGTCGTGTAATTCTTATCACTCGTGCTACTTTGAAGTGGCATGACTCGTGCTGTTGGTCACGAGTCGTGCCCTACCCTGTTTCTGTTGTGTCATTTTCAAAGCAAACTATTCCTAACTACCTAATACATCTTTGACCCAATTGAACACCTTAATAAAAGTACAAAATATGAACTACCAAATGATGTCTTATCATATCAATTTTGATGTTGGGAATGTTGTTAAATACTTGGTTAAAATAGGGTGGAACACTTGATTTCCATGAAACCCAAAGTTCTCTAAACTTTATATAGTTGAGTAAAGGTCCTTGAAATGCTATATTGATTTGTGTAGAACTTATGTGTTTCTCATTATGGACTTGTTTGATCATCTTTAAATGGTGTTTGCTAGGGTTCCCTACTTTAAATTCCTAAGTCAAAATGAATGGTTTCAAGGATTTATAGCCATTGTGCTAGTTATGAGTAACATATGTTTATCATCTTATTATGATATATTTGGTATGGTTACCTACTTTGGAATCATATATTGGTTGTTTAAGCAAGTATTTATTACTATGAATTTATTTAAAGTCCGGTTGGTACTTGATTGTTATCGGGCAGTGGTATGAGATTATAATGGCACCCGAGCCAAGTTCATTATAATACCATTCACTGGTTCCCATTTTTTCCCCTTCCATTAACCATGGTTGGGTTGTGGGCTAGCTCCCTTTGAGTGAGTTCTAGCTGCACGTTTGGGATATGACTTTGTGTCATTTTCCCCCTGTTATTAATGTTGTTAGTTGGTTTCGGAACCGCTTCTTCAGCTGTTGATGCTGCTCAGACTGTTATATCCATTTGGATTAAACCTTGGCTCAGTATCCTTCTAAGTGTTTCATTATTACACTTACGTGTTATCTTTTACATCCTTCTATGTGTTTACAAGATTGTGGTGTATACGATGAGTATGTTGATATATGTTTTCAAAATGTGATTTGCATATCATATTGTTGCATTCATAATAGCTTACTGAGATTTATCTCTCCCCGTCCTTTTATTGTTTTCCTTAGATATGGGCGAGCCAGGGAATAGGCCATGTTGAGCACGAGGAGGACGCCGAGTTGGGTTGTGATTTGGGAAAGGTATTTTGTAGTGGTTTACATTATGTAAATGTATAACCAATGGGGTATTATATGACGCGCCCCGATCCGTGGTCCTACTTGGCCCCATGTTCGGGACACGCTCGAAAGACGTCTAAATTCTCATTTTACTTTTGAAATGTCCTTTCTTAATTATTTAATATACAAATACCTGTTTAAACTTAAAAGCTTTCTTATATAATACTAATAGTAACAACATATTACTTAAAACCCAAACACCATAATTTTAAAAATTATTTACATCTTATGGAACATAGTTCCAAAAACTTACACTCTTTACTTTCAATAATTACAATCACTAAAAGTGTAGCGAAATAGTTATATAATATTTAGGTCTCTGGTATACTACCCCATTGGTTATACATTTACATAATGCAAACCATTACAAAATACCTTCCCAAAATAACATACCCAACTCGACGTCCTCCCCGTGCTCAATGTGACCTAGCCCCTGGCTCGCCCTTATCTAAGGAAAACAATAAAAGAAGGGGTGAGATAAATCTCAGTAATCTATTATGAATGCAACAATATGATATGCGAACCACATCATGTAAGCATATATCAACTTAATCACTTAATACACCACAATCTTGTAAACATATAGAAGGGTGCATAAGATAAACACATAAGTGCGATAATATAACACTTAGAAGGATACTGAGCCAAGGTTTAATCCAAAAGGATATAACAGTCTGAGCAGCATCAACAGCTGAAGAAGTAGTTCCGAAACCAAGTAACAACATCAACAACAGGGGGAAAATGACACAAAGTCGTATCCCAAACGTGCAGCTAGAACTCACTCAAAGGGAGCTAGCCCACAACCCAACCATGGCCAATGGAAGGGGGAAAATGGGAACCACTGAATGGTATTATAATGAACTTGGCTCAGGTGCCATTATAATCTCATACTACTGCCCGATAACAATCAAGTACCAGCTGGACTTTAAATAAAAGCACGGTAATAAATACTTGCTTAAACAACCAATGTATGATTCCAAAGTAGGGAACCATACCAAATACATCATAATAAGATGATAAACATGTATTACTCATAAGTAGCACAACGGCTATGAATCATTGAAACCATTCATTTTAGCTTAGGATTCCAAAGTAGGGAACCTAATCAATCACACCAATTTAAAGATGTCAAACAAGTCAATACTTGAGTAACACATAGGATCCACACACTCAATATATCATTTCAAGGATCTTTGATCAACCATATAATGTTTAGAGCAATTTGGTTTTCATGGAAATCAAGTGTTCCACCCTTTTTTAATCAAGTATTAAACAACCTTCCCAACAAGAAGGATAAGATTTTAAACAGTAACCAAAAAGGAGAATAAATGAAGTCAAAGCATAGGCACTTCCCTAGCAGAAATATGAATATAATATACGAGAAAGATATTTCCATGAAAATGTTTTAGCCCTTCTATGATACAAAAATAATTAGAAAACACTTACCTTTCATCAGATAATTGTTCAAAGAGATGGATATGATTGTCAGAAATCAAAACCAAAGCATGATCAGGATTTGAATAGGTACTTGACTGGTATAGAGGTTGTTGAATTCTAAAAAGCTTTCAACAAAATCTCCTTTCGATTTCATTTAAACTTCTGTCTACAATCATAGTTTAGTTAACAAGTAAGGTCATGCCAAGGTAACATTAGACCTACATGATCACTTTCCAATGTTGAAAACCTCCAATTAACTCTTAATTGAATGTGATACCAACTCCATTGCAACAGGGACATTGAACCACTAGTTTCATAAACAAGGTTAACAAATACTCCGACGTCCATAATAAACCACACTTCCCAACATAGCTAATTCATAATAATTCTTAATCCAATAGGGCCCACTTGTCAACGATTCCTACTCCATTTTTCATACTCTCTTCATATATCTAATCCAAACCATTTCAATCCATTCCAAACCCAAGGAAAATGTTCAATTACAACATGCAACCTTTATACATCATAAATTTTAACTTAACATCATATGAACAAGATTAAAGGAAGTAAAATAATAACTTACCTCCAAAATAATACGGAAGTGTGAAAAATTTAATCGGATGGAAATGATCTACTCTGCTTCCTTAACATTTTGACGAAGACGGATCGAAAAACGGACAAGAATTGAATTTGTAGTGAATTTATGAATGGAACCCTAATTGAGCTAAGAAGGAACAAAGGAGAAGGAAAAATATAAGCTGATGTTTTTTTGAAGCTTCATCACCAAGAAACATGGAATTAAGGATATGCATTGAAGGAATTTCTACCTAGGCTCCTCCAAGAAAGAAGTTATTGCAATTAAATTTCTTAAGTTTAACTTTTACACTTTAGCACCTCAATATATTTTATAGATTTTTAATTAAATTTCAAAAATTACAAATTCAACAACACAACTCCTATTAGTTTCAATAATTAGTCATTAAATAATTCAATTTAATTTATTAACATAGTTAAAAAAATGCCAAATAAGTTATGAAAAAAAAAATATTAAAACTTAACACAAGGAAAAAATCACAATTAATGCAGTCAAAAGCACGACTCGTGCTTGAGGGCACGAGTCGTTCCCTTCACAACCCACTTGTGATACGAGTCGTGCACAAAAAAGCACTCGTGCAGAACAGTGGCACGAGTCGTGCTGTCAAGCACGAGTCGTGCTTTGGCCCTGAACTGATTTCTGCAGCTGAATTACTGACCCCCTAAAGTGCATCAAATATAATGAAATGCATGAATGACATGCACACAAGCCACATACACGTGCTCAACATGTGATCAAAATAGTGCCTTGTTTTAGGGTCGTTACAATATACCCGAGACCTAAATGTTATGTCACTATTTTGGAATACTTTTAGAGATTGTAAATATTGTAAGTTTTTGGAACTATGTTTCTTAAGTTGTAAAGGGTTTGTAAATGTGGTGTTTGGATTTTAAGTGAAATGTTGTTACTTCTAGTAGTATAATAGAAAGTTTTAAAGTCTAAACAGGTTTTGTATATAAGAAATTTAAGAAAGGACATTTAGAAAGTTTTAAATAAAATTATGGCGTCTTCCAAGCGTGTCCCGGACGTGGGGCCAAGTAGGACCACGAATTGGGGAGAGTCAGTTGGTATCAGAGCCCATTTTTAGATAGTCTAGAGTGACTAAGTGACCTAGGAGGGTAGTTATGGATTGAGTGAGTGAAGTTAAGTGTTTTATGCAGGTACTCAGTTATTATGGCAGGAGATGAGGGTGATCAAACCGGACCTTTAGGCCATGGAAATGTAAGGGAGGAGACTCGAGATATGTTCCAGGGTATGCTCGAAGCAGCAATGAAAGATATGAATGATCAGAGGCAGGGAGGAGAACAGGCACCTCTGAGGAATGGACTTGAACAATTTTTGAAGATGAAATCAATCGGGTATGATGGTGAACCAGATGTGACCAAGGCTGAGAGATGGATATAAGCAATGGAGAAGATATTTGATGTTTTGAGATGTACTGATGAGGATCGAGTTAGGTTCACTGCTTATAAGTTTTTTGGGGCTGCGGAACATTGGTGAAGAACGTTAAAGGCAAGTTAGTATGATGCTCACGTGCCTTATACTTGGGAGAATTTTGAGAGGAAGTTCAAGGAGCACTTCATTCCTAAGGTGGATCAAGATAGAAAAGAGGTGGAATTTCTTAACTTGGAGCAGAATTACGTGTCGGTGGCTCAGTATGTGGCTATGTTTATCGAGCTATCCAGATATTGTACTCATCTAGTTGCAACGGAAGAGAGAAAATCAATGTGGTTTGTTCAGGGATTGAAGATAGGAATTCGAACTCAGCTAGTGTCTCATAAGTTTCAAGACTTCCAGGATGCAGTGGATCATGCTTATCACGTGGAGCATGATATTGAGGAGCATAAGAGGAAGACTGAAGTGTTAAGTGCTGTAAGACAAGGAGGGCAAGGTAGACCACAACAACAAAGCAGGGATAGTCGAGGAGGACAAGGTATGGCATCATAGTTTAGAGGACAACCATAGGGTCAGTCAAATATTAGAAGTCGAGGTAATACTCTCGGAAATCAACAAAAGAAGATTTGTACTTATTGTCAGAAGGAAGGGCATTCAGAGGATCGATGTTGGAAGAAGCAAGGAAAGTGTCTGAATTGTGGGCAGTTGGTGCATTTTAAAAAAGATTGTACTAAACAAAAGAATCAACTATCGGGGAGTGGCACCGGGACTTCACAAGGGCAGAAGAGCGATGCTTCGGGGATGCCTAAGGTTCAAGGCCATGTCTTTGTCGTGAATCAGCAACAAGCGGCGGATTCCTCAACAGTAATTGGAGGTACCATTTTTATATCAAGTTTGAGAGCACGCGTACTTATAGACCCTGGTTCATCGCATTCATATATTTCCATGCATTTTACATCGCAATTGCATGCTTCTGTTGAGTCTTTGGCTTATGTGTTAGAAGTATCGACTCTTATGGGAGAATGTTTGGTAGATGATGAAGTGTTATGTGCTTGTGATGTGCATATATGTGATCATGTGTTACCTGCTGATTTAGTAGTGTTACCCATATATGATTTTGATGTCATTTTGGGCATGGATTGAATAAGCAAGTATCATGCTTTAGTTGATTGTCGTAAGAAGATTGTTACATTTTCAGTCCCGGATATGCCTAAGTTTGTTTTTGAGGCTATCCCATCGGTTGGGAATAATCGTGTTATTTATTATGTGAAAGCTAGGAGATTGTTGCTTCGTGGTTGCACTGGATTTTTGGCTAGTGTATTAGATACTACTAAAGAGTTTTCTGAATTTGGGGATGTACCGGTAGTTAAAGAGTTCCCTGATGTGTTCTCTTCAGAGTATGTTATGCCTCCGGATAGAGAGATCGAATTTTGTATTGACTTGCTTCCAGGTACAGCTCCGATATCAAAGGCACCTTATAGAATGGCTCCGGCAGAGTTGAAAGAATTGAAAGTTCAGTTACAAGAATTGCTTGATAGGGGATACATCTGACCCAGTGTTTCTCCGTGGGGAGCTCCAGTTTGTTTGTTAGGAAGAAGGATGGATCCTTGAGATTGTGTATTGACTATCGGTGTTTTGGTCAAATTTCAACAAGTACAACCAATGACAAAAAAATGACAAAAGAGATAAGAATCAGGGTATAATGATTATTGGATAAAATAGAATGAACACAAGGAATTTGTTGACTAGGGAAAGCCCTTGAACAACTTGTTCGCCGGCACAAAACCCCGGGAGGTTTAGGAACCTGCCTTGACCAAAAGGTATATTAATGATTGAGTTTGAGTACAAAACTAAGAGCGTACGTAAGGGAGCTTATGCTAGTGAGATTGTGTGTGCAAAATACAGGTGTTATCCCCCTTTTATACCTCTAATAACGGCTAAAATACAAAGATAAGATCAGGCCTATAATCTCGGAAATAAGTTGAGCTTGTTGAGATATTCTCGCCACATTGTTGATGGAGGAGAGAGTGGTCCGTTGCTGGATACTTTGATGAAGAAACGACGTTGAATCAGTCTCCTAATCCATTGGTACGTTCCCTGAAAAGTAGGGTTTAATGTAACAATAATTCAACCTGCAAGATGATCAAGATGTAGTAGGAGAACTCAAGTTGTTAGTACTAAGACGTTATGTGCAAGTTGAAAACAAGTTGACTGAAAATGTAGGGCCTAGCAATTGCCCCCAAACTTTTTGAATTTTAAAATAAAGAATATAAAGAGACAAAAATTTAAAAAGTTTGCCAAAAATGTATAGAGTGTCCGGCGATTTTTAATGAAAAAGGTTTGATGGGACGGTTTTGTGTATTTTCAAGGCAAAGGTCAAGATGGTTCTTTAGAGTTGCAACCGTTTACAACCTCTCCCTTAATAAATTAGAATCCTTCCCCAACTCTCCCTTTCACAGAAAAAAAATCTATAACAAAAGGGTTTTCTTTGGAGAGAAATCAAGGAGGAACGCAAGAAGAAAAACAAGTAAAAATTCTGGTGAGTTCTTCGTCCCCTTCTCAATTTTTTGTTGATAATTTTCTCAAGTTGTAAAAAATGGGAAGAAAGAAGTTAAGCATAATTGAGAGTGATGAAGGTCTTCCTGAGGGTTTCGTAACCCAAAATCTGTTGAAAGAACCTGATAAGAAAAAGTGCTTGATTTCTGAGGCAGATCTGGAAATCATTAAGAAGAATCATGCACTGCCATCCGAAACTATTTTCTTCACCCATCCCAACTTAACCTCCGAGTGTTATTCCCTTGAATGGGTGTGTTTCCCAGAATACCCTTTCATCATTGGTCTAAAATTCCCTTTTTCGGACTTAGTTACTAGGTTCTTCACTTCTGCCAAACTTAACTATGCCCAGATTATGCCTCAAGGTTGGAGCTGTTTACAAACCCTAGTTAAGTTAAAGGAGGAAACTGGTTTGGATGTGGGTCTAGAAGAGTTGGCTTATACTACTGATATAAGGGGATTTGGTCTTGGGAGGTATTGCTTTAGAGTTAAGAGTGGTGGTGATCCCATCTTGAATTCCAACAATGACTCTGCCGATAGAGGATGCAGAAACAAGTTTTTCTTTGCTAGGAAAGATAGCCTAGGTCAAGAGGCTGGTGTAATTTCGAAGTGGAGGTCCCAAGGTAGGGGAAATTTCCTTTGATTTCACACATTCTTAAAATTTGCACACCTAATCTTAACCAACTTAAATTTTCCTTTGTAGAAGTCGCCCAATTGCACGTGCTCTTCCCAGAACAAGAAGAGACAGAAGAGAACGTGAAGAAGATTTTCGAGTTGGATCCACTTGTTAGGTCTTTCAAAGCATTCCCTGTCCTGTTTTCCGCAGAAAAGGTTGAGGGTTTGGAAGAAGAAGTTAACCCAGAAGAGTCTCTTCCAGGTTCTATCAAGATGTCTACAGGTTTGAGTAACATCTTAAAGTTTTTGCCTATCTTCAAATTATTCTAATCCTTCAAGTTGTTCTAATTCTATGTCCTTTATTGCAGCTACTCTTTCTAAGACCAATGTGAGTGCCGCGGACCTACTTGCTGATGCTAAAGCAAAGAGGACTGTAAGGAAAGAGGGAAAGCCCCCAACTCCCAAGTCCATGGCATCCAGTTCTAAAGTGAGTGCATCCAAGAAGAAGGATGAAACAAAGAAAAGGAAACTGATGGAGGCTGAAGCCACGGAAGTGAGTGATGTTTTGAATGTGGAAAAGATGAGAGAGAAGTTTGGTGTTTTGATGACAGATTTTGTTGACAAGGTAAAACAAGGAAATTTTGAACCTTATACCAAAGAATTTACAAAGTATTAATACTTCTTTTTATGCAGGGTTTGGAGATGATGGGTCCTATTATGGACCAAGTCAATGTTTTGAAAATCAAAGCGGCTAGATGCAGTTATGAGGCTGAGGAATCAAAGAAAGAAGCCAAAATAAGTGCTGGTGAGGTAGAGAAACTGAAGAGAGTCATTGGGACCTTGAGAAAGGAGTTGGCAGATGTTTGTACTGAGAAGGTGAAGGAAAACGAGGCTCATTTGAAGGAACTTGAAGCAGCAAGGGAAGATTTCAAGTTTAATGCAACCAAGACACTGTTGGAGGCTAGGATTCAACTCATGGAGGAGTTCAAGAATGGGCAGGCTCCAAATTGGGATTTGGAGGAAGAGAAAAAAACTCTAGAAGACTTCATTAGCGAACCGGTGGATGGGGAGGAGGTGAATTCACCGGTCCTCAAAGCTATTGTCAAACTGGTTGATGATGCCAACAAAGTTTTGAGTACCGTAGTGGTGACTCAAGTTGAAGAGAAAAATTAAGAGAAGGAGACAACTGCAACACCAGCGGCAACGGGCCAAGATGTTTGAACAATTTGAATGTTTTAAGTAGTTTGGAAGGAAGGGTAACAAAAACAATCTCTTTTCTGTTTATTCGTCATACCATTGTTGGTGCGCAGCAAATGGGGGGGTGTGTCCCCAAAACAAGTTTTATTTGGTTATGTAATGGCTCATAAGATCCCAGACAAATTATTTGGGGGTACTAGGTTGGTCTAGTACTCCAAGCTTTCCGTAGGTTTTAAGGGACTTGTTGGCTTATCCAACTTATCCACTAGTTGTGAAACCTTTTGGGAATATTTTGAAGTTTTATAGAAGTATTTGAGGTTCTTCAGAAATACTTGTGTTTGTTCAATAGATAAAATGTTGATGTTATAAACAGTAGGTAACATGTCAATGTTAAAATCAATAGTCACAACTTGAATAAGTGTGAAATCGTGCGCACGGGCGAAGGTGTCATAACCTTAATTCCTTAGAAAAGATGTAAATCTTTTAACCATAAGTAAAATGTACCTTTGATCAAAGGTAAGTCGTTTGAAGAAATAGAACAAGTCTAAGCCGTCCTGGCGTGTCAACATGTTCCATCCCTCTCCAGCTAAAGTTTCAACATGTTGGAGCCATACTGGCATGTTAACATGTTGAACTTCTTTATCTCAGGTCCAAACATGTCGGAGCGGTACTGGCGTGTTAACATGTTCAACCTGCTCCATCTTAGGTCTCAACATGTCGGAGCCGTACTGGCGTGTTAACATGTTGAGCCTACTCCGCTTGTTCAATTCGTATACCATGCAAAACAAATTCATGTTAGGATTGGGTGTTAGCGTAGCTAACACCCCTCCGATGCTTAAGTTAGTAAGGATTTCCAATAAAATTGAGAATTGAAACACCCGAATGAACTTGACATAAATTAAATCATACCTGAGAAGTCTAGTTGTTAACAACTTGACTTACATAAAATATAGCTTTAAATAAATGGCATTCCAACTCCTAGGGACCCTATCTCCACCTGGGGTTGACAACCAATATGCCCCATTGCCAGCTTCAGCATTAATAAGATATGGTCCCTCCCACTTGGGAGCTAATTTACCTGCATTCAGTTCTCTTGTATTTTGAAATACTTTTCTCAAAACTAAATCACCAACCTGGAATCTTCTTATTCTGACATTCTTGTTGTAAGATCTAGCAATCCGTTGTTGATAGGCTGCCATCCTTATCTTGGCTAAATCCCTGATCTCATCAATTGTATCTAGATCTTGGGTTAGCAAGAGATTATTTTCATCTTGAGTTAATAAACCATACCTTGCTGTTGGGATTGTCACCTCGACTGGAATTACAAACTTCTGCTCCAAATACCAAGGAATATGGAGTTCTACCTGTGGCCCCTTTTGTAGTGGTCCTGTCTTCCCAAAGTACAAGTGGTAATTCTTCAGCCCATTTTCCTTTCTTTTGATCTAGGCATTTCTTCAAGTTGTTGACAATCAACTTGTTGCTTGATTCAGCTTGACTATTGGCTTGAGGGTGGACAGGCATAGACATGATCAGCTTGATGCCCCAACGAGCACAAAAATTTCTAGTCTTCTTACTTATGAATTGGGATCCATTATCACATATGATCTCTGATGGTACGCCAAACCTGCTAATAATAGTTTTCTTTAAAAATGAAACTACCTCCTTGTCTCTTACTTGCACATAGGCCTCTGCCTCAATCAACTTTGAGAAATAATCAGTCATTGTCAGCATGAACACTTTGCCTCCAGGGGCTTTAGGCAACTTGCCCACAATATCCATGCCCCATTGCATGAAAGGCCAAGATGAGACGATAGAGTATAGAGGTTCAGCAGGTTGATGCAAGATGTTACTGTGTCTCTGGCAGGCATCACATTTCTGCACATAGCTCATGGCATCTTGACGCATGGTTGGCCGCACAACCGCCTTGAGGGCCTTCGATGCCAATGCTTTCCCAACAGAATGATTTCCACATATTCCTTCATGGATTTCACTTAGCACGAGCTCAACTTGCTTATTGTCAATACATCTCAAATAGTGTCCTGCAAAAGATTTCTTAAACAACACATTATTTATTAAAACAAAAGTTGAAGTACGCATTTTAAAAGATCTAGCATTCTTAATATCAGGTGGAATAGTTCCAAGTAGAAGGAACTCAATTATAGGTTGGGTCCAAGATGAACTTGTATCTTGTGCCCCATTAGATTGAGTAACTTCTTGAGTTTCCTCCACTTGGTCTATTTCCGGGTACTTAATATAAATAATGGGAATATTAGTATGCAACATAGACTTGCAATTTGAACCCAAGTTGGCCAATGCGTCCGCTTCTGTATTCTCTTCTCTAGGGACCTGTTCCAAAGAGAATGACATGAATTTATAAGCCAAAGCTTTAACATGTTGGAGATACAGAGTCATCTTGGAATGCTTCGCCATATAACTGCCATTGAAATGGTTAGCGAGCAATTGACAATCAACATATACATTTATATGATTAATATTTAAACTTAAAGATGTAGTTAAACCCATGATTAAAGCCTCATACTCAGCTTCATTATTCGTCGCATTGAATTCACAAGATACAGCTTGAGGTATGATATCACCTTGAGGGGATTTCAGAACTATTCCCAAGCCAATTCCTTTGGAATTTGAAGCTCCATCTGTATACAGTGTCCAAAATCTAGGAATTGTTTTACCTTCAAGCTGTTGTACTTCCAGCCCACCTCTGCCGCAAACTTGGACTAAAGTCTTCTACAAAATCGGCTAGAGCCTGAGATTTGATAGCTGTTCTTGGCTCATATGAAATGTCATACGTGATCAACTTGACCGACCACTTGGCCAATCTGCCTGACATCTCTGGAGTTCTCAACACATTTCTCACAGGATAGTTAGTTCTAACAGTTATAGAATGTGTTTCAAAATAATGACGCAGTTTTGTAGCAGCAGTAGTTAAGGCTAAAATTAACTTTTCCAGATGAGAGTACCTCGTTTCAGCATCTAGTAAAGACTTACTTATATAATAAATAGGATGCTGTTCACCTCGGATTTCTTTCACCAACACTGCACTAACTGCATTCTCAGATACAGCTAAATATAAATAAAGGTGTTCACCACGTTTTGGTTTAGCAAGTAGGGGTGACATCATCAAGTATTCTTTAAGTTGTTTAAAAGTTGCCTCATGTTGGTCAGTCCATTGGAAGAGTTTATTCTTTCTTAACACTTCGTAGAATAACCTGCACTTATCAGATGATTTAGATATAAATCTATTTAGGGCAGCTACTCTACCTGTTAACCTTCGGACGTCTTTGATATTCTTGGGAGATTCCAAGTTGAGAATAGCTTTGATCTGTTCGGGACTGGCTTCAATTCCTCTCTTAGTCACCATATAGCCCAAGAACTTTCCTGCTTTAACACCAAAATTGCACTTTGCTGGATTAAGTTTCATGTTGAAAGCTTTCAAGATGTTGAATGCCTCCACAAGATGCTCCACGTGATCTTCAATATGCTTGGATTTTACTACCATATCATCTATGTAGACTTCCATTGTCTTGCCAAGTTGATCTTTGAACATCTTGTTCACCGCCTCTCGATAAGTTGCCCCTGCATTTTTAAGACCAAATGGCATAGCAATATAACAATATATACCTTCCGGAGTCATGAATGTCGTATCCTCTTGATCTGAGGGCTCCATTTGAATTTGCTGAAAACCTGAGGACACATCCATGAATGTCAAGATATCGTGGCCAGCTGTCTCATCAACTAGAGAATCAATATGAGGAAGAGGGAATGGATCTTTCGGGCAGGCCTTGTTTAAGTCTGTGAAGTCCACGCATACTCGCCACTTGCCGTTCCTCTTCTCTACCACCACAACATTAGCTAACCACCTTGGATATTGAACTTCCCTGATCATCTTGGACTTCAAAAGCCTCTCAACTTCATCCTTTATAATCTGGTTCCGCTCATGGGCAAACTTTCTTCTTTTCTGGTGGACAGGACGGATGGTTGGATCAATGTTCAACTTGTGAGTAATGATGTCCTTGCTTATTCCTGTCATATCCTCATGCTTTCACGCAAAACAACATTTCTGACTCTTCAAGAACTCAATCAGCTCCTCCTCAATTTCGAATGGAAGATCTGTACCAACTTGCACTTGGGCCTCAGGGTTTGACTCATCAACAGAAATACTTTTCGTCTCATGCTCCACTGCTTCAAGAACATCCTGGGCCTTTTTCTTTAATTGCTATGCTTGACGAGGGACTGAACTTGCTTTCATATTAACCTTGTAGTACTCTTTAGAAACCTGCTGATTTCCCTACAACTTGGCCACACCCCAAGGTGTTGGAAATTTGACGCACTCGTGATAGGTTGACGGCACGGCCTTTATGTTGTGGATCCAAGGTCTTCCCAAAATGACATTGTATGAGGATGAGCATTCAATCACACAGAACCTTTCCATAGAATTCATACCCTCCAAATAGATAGGCAACTTGATTTCTCCGACTGTTTGCTTTACTTCACCACTGAACCCTACCAATACGGATGAATTCTTCACAACTTCGGACAAAGGAATGCCCATCTCTTCCAGAGCATGAGTGAAGATTATATTAACTGAGCTGCCGCCATCAATCAGAATTCTCTTGACCACACAATTAGCAATCTGCACCTGGACAACTAGATCATCATGATGGGGGTCCAACGTGTTATCCTTATCCTCATCTTCGAAGGAGATAACTTGTCCATTTGTGAAGTCGCGACACCTTGAGGGCAGTTCTGACTGATCCTCCTTAGAACTCTTGGAATGACGCTTGGCTGCAGAATAAGTTGTACCACAAATATGGGATCCACCTGAAATAACATTTACTACCTTGGTGGCTGGAGGAGGTGCAACTTTCTCGGTCCTGATCGCTCCTTAATCAGGCTCTTTGGACTCATTTCTGACCCTCTTCTTACCCAACAAATCCTTAAGTAGACCCTTTGACAATAGATGAGCAATCTCCTTCCTCAAGGCAAAACAATTCTCAGTGGTATGCCCAAAATCCTCATGAAACGCGCACCACTTGGACTTATCCTTCCAAGTTGAGGGCTTGTCACTCTTCTTAGGCCATCTTGCTTTTTCTCCAAGATTTTCCATGGCAGAAAGGACTCCTGCAATGTCCACAGAAAAGCAGTAATCAGAAATTTTAGGATAGTCATTATCATCCCCATCTTGATCATCATCTACAAAATGAACTTTAGAAGATTAAGATTTAGCAGGGGGTTTGCCCCTGTTAGACTTATAATGATAGGAATCTGATTTTCTGTCTGAGGGCTCAAATTGAGGAGTAGGGGTCCTCCTAGTTGACTTCTCCATTGCCAGGCTGTCATCCTCCAATCTGATGAAACGCAAGGCTCTGGTTCTGATTTCTTCAAGTTGTTTCGCAGGAGTCATCACCTACTCATTATAAAATGGAGAGCTCTTCCTCAAGCCTATACGGAATGCTTCCATAGCTGTGGACATATCCAAGCTGGGTATGGTCACTGCCTCCTTGTTAAACCTGTGCAAATATTCTTTAAGACTCTCGTTAGGCTGTTGCACAATTCTGTAAAGGTCACTAGTCAACTTGTCAAATGTCCTGTTGCACGAAAATTGATTAGTAAACATGTTGACAAGTTGAGCATAAGAAGAAATAGAGTTTAGAGGAAGTCTTGTTAGCCATTTTCAGGCTGGTCCTAACAAAGTTGAGCCAAAACCCCTGCAAAAACATGCTTCTTTAAAAACAGGGGGGATACTTATAATATCCATCGATTCCTGATACAGCAACACATGCTCTGCTGGATCGGTGCTCCCGTCATACTTCTTCATATGAGGGACTGAAAAATTCTTTTGGATCTCTACATTAGCTATTGCTGGAACAAAACGAGATTCGTTATAGCAAGTTGGAGAAACTTGGTGATAAGGCAAGTTGACTCCAGGTACGCTTCGAAGCAAATCTTTTATAGTCTGCATTTCCTTAACAAGTTGATTCTCTGTGAAAAGAGGATTATTATTAAATTGAGATGCAGAAGTATCAAAAGCATTAAAGAAACTCCCTGTTTGCCCCATCGAAGGTGTGGCATAGGTATAGCAATATGACAACACAGGTTGGCTAGCTGTAAGGCTGAATCCTGGTTGCGTGATTGGAATGGACGTCATGATTGTGCTTTCTGCTGGCAAGGTACTGGACATAGGGATATCTCCAAAATGGCTTGGTCCTGTACCTGTACCAAACAAAGATATAGGATGCAAAGGTGAAAATGGAGTAGATACTTGAGTTTCAGTTTGCTTCCCTTTACGCATGGTATCAATGGCATTGAATATCATGGTGTTCGTATGCTCCTGAGCATCTAACTGGTCGTTCACTTTCTTCAACATATTGACCATGTTGGACATTAGTTCCAAATTGATAGCTTCCGAATTCGAAGATGGATTGCCTTGGGTGCCGAAACTAGGAAGCGGCTGACTCCTCTCACCTTGACTGCCGGACGATGGATTGGTCATTTCTACGCAAATAATCTAAGAATTCCCACAGACGGCGCCAAATTGTTTTGGTCAAATTTCAACAAGTACAACCAATGACAAGAAAAATGACAAAAGAGATAAGAATCAGGGTACAATGATTATTGGATAAAATAGAAATGAACACAAGGAATTTGTTGACTAGGGAAAGCCCTTGAACAACTTGTTCGCCAGCACAAAACCCCGGGAGGTTTAGGAACCTGCCTTGACCAAAAGGTATATTAATGATTGAGTTTGATTACAAAACTAAGAGCGTATGTAAGGGAGCTTATGCTAGTGAGATTGTGTGTGCAAAATATAGGTGTTATCCCCCTTTAATACCTCTAATAACAGCTAAAATACAAAGATAAGAACAGGCCTATAATCTCGGAAATAAGTTGAGCTTGTTGAGATATTCTCGCCACATTGTTGATGGAGGAGAGAGTGGTCCGTTGCTGGATACTTTGATGAAGAAACGACGTTGAATCAGTCTCCTAATCCATTGGCACGTTCCCTGAAAAGTTGGGTTTAATGTAACAATAATTCAACCTGCAAGATGATCAAGATGTAGTAGGAGAACTCAAGTTGTTAGTACCAAGATGTTATGTGCAAGTTGAAAACAAGTTGACTGAAAATGTAGGGCCTAACAATCAGCAAATGAACCAACTGACGGTGAAGAATAAATATCCATTGCCTCATATTGATGATTTGTTTGATCAACTTCAAGGTGCGACAGTCTTTTCGAAGCTCAACTTAAGGAGTGGGTATCATCAGTTGAAAGTTTGTTTAGAAGATATTTCCAAGACTGCCTTTCGTACCAGGCATGACCATTTTGAGTTTCTTTTCATGCCGTTTGGGTTAACAAATGCTTCGGCCGTTTTTATGGATTTGATGAATCTGGTTTTCAAGTCGTATCTTGTTACTTTTGTAGTTGTATTCATTGACGATATTCTCTTCTATTCCAAATCTTGGGAGGAACATGAAAAACATTTGCAGATGGTTTTGGCGGTGCTCCGAGAGAAGAAATTATTTGCAAAGTTTAGTAAGTGTGCTTTTTGGCTTGAGGAGGTTTCTTTTCTGGGGCATGTTGTGTCGAAAAAGGGAATTACTGTTGATCCTTCTAAGATTGAAGTTGTAGTTAGTTGGAAGAGGCCGAAAACAGTCACTGAGATTCGAAGTTTTCTGGGTTTAGCCGGGTATTATTGAAGATTCATTGAAGGGTTTTCGAATATTGCTACACGTTGACTCAGTTGACCCGGTAGAATGTACCATTTGTGTGGAATGAAAAATGTCAAGTTAGTTTTGAAGAATTAAAGAAGAGATTAACAACATCACCTATTCTTACGTTGCCTAATGGGAATGATGGCTTGGTTATCTATTGTGATGCTTCAAAGGAAGGTTTGGTGTGTGTCTTGATGCAAAATGGGAAGGTAATTACTTATGCTTCGAGGATGTTAACTCCATGTGAGCAGAATTATCCAACCCACGACATGGAACTTGCTGCGATTGTTTTTACGTTATACAAATGGAAGCATTATCTTTATGGAGCAAAGTTTGAAATTTTCACGGATCACATGAGTTTGAAGTATCTTTTCTCCCAGAAGGAATTGAACAATAGACAGCGTAGATGGATGGGACTTTTGAAGGATTATGACTGTACCATTTTTTATCATCCGGGAAAGGCAAATGTGGTTTCGGATGCTATTAGTCGGAAGTCTTATGTTGCTTCAATGATGATCCGAGAATGGAAGATGTTAGAAGATGCTCGAGATTGGTGTACCCGTGAGTCGAGACATGGATCTATATTTGCGAATAATAGTGCATTGCCAACCTTAATTCAACAAATAAAGGATGTTCAGAAGGATGATAACGAGTTGAAGAAATTAATGGATAAAACTACGGATGGAAAATTTAAAGATTTTTCTCTTAGTCCTGATGGAGTATTGACGTATAGAGGTCGGTTATGTGTACCTAGAATTGATGAAGTTAAACGTCAAGTTCTTGATGAAGGCCACAAGTCTAAGTATACCATTCATCCCGGGAGTAACAAGATGTATCAGAATTTGAAGCAACATTTTTGGTGGAACAATATGAAGTGAGAAATAGCCGATTATGTATCAAAGTGCCTGACATGTCAACAAGTTAAAGCCGAACACCAAAGACCCCCAGGTTTGCTTCAACCTTTAGAGATTCCAAAGTGTAAATGGGAGCATATCACGATGGATTTTGTCACGGGATTGCCTCATACATGTAGGAACATGATGCAGTTTGGGTGATCGTGGATAGGTTGACAAAGTCCACTCATTTCTTACCTATTGAGATTGGATATTCGATGGAGAAGCTTGCAAACTTGTATATTCACGAGATAGTGAGATTGCATGGGGTTCCTGTTAGTATTGTGTCAGATCATGATCCTAGATTCACTTCTAGATTTTGGCAGGCATTGCAAAAAGCTTTAGGTACAGATTTGAGGTTTAGCACGTAATTTCATCCTCAAACTGATGGCCAATCCGAAAGAACAATTCAGATTCTTGAAGATATGTTATGGGCTTGTTCAGTTGACTTCTCGGATTCTTGGGATATTCATTTACCACTTGTGGAGTTTGCTTATAATAACAGTTATCAGTCGAGTATTGAGATGGATCCTTACGAAGCTTTGTACGGGAGGAAGGTAGATCTCCTATTTATTGGGATGAAGTCGGGGAAGCCAATATTTGGGGTGTTGATATGGTTCAAGATTCAGTTGAGAAAGTCAAGATTATACGGAATCGATTGAATATGGCCTAAAGTAGACAAAAGGGCTATGCCGATCATTGGAGACGAGACCTTGAGTTCCAGATAGGTGACTTTGTATTTTTGAGGGTTTCGCCAAAAGTGGGAATTAGAAGATACGGTAAGAAGGGTAAACTCGCTCCTAGGTATGTTGGACCTTTTGAAATTTTGAAAAGAGTCAAAAATCATGCTTATCGTCTTGTGTTGCCCCCTTCTCTTGGTAAAATGCATAGTGTGTTTCATGTCTCCATGCTTCATAAGTATTTGTACGATCCATCTCATGTGTTGCCGAGAGTATCGGAAGATATTGAGCCGGATATGTCTTATGTGGAGCAACCAATTCAAGTGATTGATACCAAGGTTCAATATTTGAGAAACAAGAGTATTCCCCTTGTTAGGGTCGTATGGAGGAATCATGATGTTGAAGAGTCGACTTGGGAGCTTCGGGAAGAGATGGAACGAAAGTATCTGTGGTTGTTTGACCTTTTCGGTAAGTAAATTTAAAATTCGCGACAAATTTTCTTTAAAGGGGAGTGATTGTCAGGACCCTAAACCTAGGCACTATTTTGATACATGCTTGAACATGTATATATGGCGTGCGTTGCATCTCATTTTATGCTTCGCATTATGTTTGTGAGTATTTTGTGTTAGTCATAATATTTTAATTTACTTATTTGATATTTGAAAGTATGTTAATAAATTAAATTAAATTATTAATGACTAATTGAAACTAATAGCAGTCGTGTAGTTGAATTTGTAATTGTAAAATTTAATTAAGAAACTTATAAAATATATGAGGTGCTAAAGTGTAAAGGTTAAATTTAAGAAATCTAATTGCATCAATTAAATTCTTGAAGGAGCTTAAATGAAAATAGTCAATGTATATCCTTAGGTTTTGTAAGAGAAGCTTCAAAAATCATCTGCCAGCCAAGATTTCTTTCTTCTTGTTCCTTCTTCCTTGAGAAAACATTACCTAGGTTTTCATTTAAAAAATCCACCATAAATTCATCTTTTGTCCGTTCTTCGATTCGACCAAGTATTCAGGAATCCAAGTGGATCATTTTCATCCGAATATATTTTTGGATACTTTCGTTTTATTTTGGAGGTAAGTTATTATTTTTCCTTCTTTAATCTTGTTCATTTAATGTTCATGTTACAATTGTTGAAGTATGCTTGTTGCACGGAACATTTGGTCATTTTCCTTGAGTTTGGAATGGTGGAAATGGTCTTTGATTGGGTTGGAATGGATTGAGGTAAATTTGGATGTGTTATACTCACTACAAGAATCAGGGTTTTTAGCCACGGTCATCGAACCGTGGTAAATAGAGATAAAACCGTGGCTAATAGTATTTACCACAGTTTTGTCACGTTTTTACGTCTGAGGCTTTTGTGAGCGTCGCTTATACTGTTCTACGTTTTCTAAACCGTGACAAATAGTATTTGCTACGGTTATGGTCATGGTTAAAAACCGTAGCACAATAAGTGTGATATATGTTATTTTTTATTTGTCACGGTTGTTGTGACATTTTCTAAACCGTGACAAATAGTATTTTTTATTTGTCACGGTTGCTGTGACATTTTAAAAACGATGCAATTTGTAATACTTGTGACAATTTGGAACCGTCATAGAAGTTATGTGCGACATATAAATCATTATTTGTATTGGTAATTAACATGGCAGATGATATCATAATATGTTTTTTTCATATTTGTAACATAATTCAAAACTGTGATATATAGATTTTTTCTAATTATAAAACCTAGTGTACTATATATTCATTGTAATACATTTAGTAGCAATAAAAGAGTTAAATGACCATTTTAACCGCAATGCATAAATTTCCCTAAAAAATCACAAACGGTGATACAAGTGCTTAAACAAAAATCCTAAATAATTCATTCTAGTAAGTCAAATCTAACAACTATTTATAAAGCATTTGTCTGCAGTAAAACATGTACAAAAGTGTAATCATGGCCATAATCTAGTCTTAAACATCAAAGTTTTGAAGTTGAAGTTGAAGATCAAAGAGACATCATCAAGGCTCCAATCCCTGTCATGCGTATACAGAAAAGCAAATCTTTTTTTTTTTTTTTAAAAAAAAAAAAAAAAAAAAAAAAAAAAAAGAAAAGCAAATCTTCATAAGTGAATGAATATTGTTGACAATTGAAAACATAAACAAAATCACGAGTACTTCATATTTTAGATTTAAAATAAATGAATAATAATTACTAATAGATGACATGACATATTATAAGTTTGAAAAATACTAACAAAGAAATTAAGTAAAAAAAACTTGAGTATGAATTAAAAAAAATTATTTACAAAAAAAGTCATCTAGCTACAAATCTCATCAGACACATCATCATCCGATGTTGTAGGAATCTGTGAACAAGAAAATAATGTGGATTAGTCATCAGTAACCCTATGAAATACATGCAAGAATAAATAGAGCACTTAATTATATTGTAGTCAGTTAATACACAAATTCATCAATACAGGCTATAATAAACCCTTTTTTCACAGAGAAATTATATTGTAGTCAGTTAATACACAAATTCATCAATACAGGCTATAATAAACCCTTTTTTCACAGAGAAATACAACGGTAGACCGAATATTGGCCGCAAAATATTAAGTTCTTATTCTCCTACAGTGACACACTATATTCTTTCCAGAATAATAAAGAGTCATAACTAGCCTGGTTGCATTCCAACCGAAAAGAGAAGAAAAAGGAAGGACCTACAGTGTAATCACATCATAATAATGGAAATGAGGGAGAAAATCCTGTCTAACATTATTTCAGACATATTACCAAGTCCCTTGCATATCTAGTTGCTTTGTATGACAACAATCCCTCTGTTTCTCCAAGGAGCAATGATCTACTTGCAGTAAGTTAATAAATAAACTGTGATTAGCTACACTAAAGAATTGAATTAAGAAAGGAGAGCATGGTGTACATTAGACATATTGAGTGGGAACTAAAGCCTACAGAGAGTGGTAAAAGGAAAGATTACTTTTATTAAACTTTAGATTATTATCATTCTAATCATCAATACCCAATTCAGCTTTATATCAAAGAGTACATATTTGATCTCTTAAATTAAATTTGTCTATGCTCCATCTCTGACAGTAAGAAGAGGTCTAGGTGTTTTCCAATATTCAAATGAATCAAAAACATTAAGTGTTACATTCAGAAAAGGGAGTTAGAGTTGACAGATTCTCTCTTACTAAGAATACTAAATTCTGAGGCTTAGCTCAATAAGCTAAGGCCTCCTTTCGCATTGACCTCATCACGGACCCAATCCCAAACTGATACAACCTAAACTAACTTCAGTCTGGGGGGGAACAGTGATCCACTGCCATGTGCTATTCATTTTGAATCCTTCATAAAGGTTATGAAACTCACCCAATTTTTATGGGATTAAAAAGACTCGAGTCATAACAAAAAAAAATATGGGCTCCTTGAGTCACCAAAAGAGAAAACAAAAGGAGATTAAGATGGAAGAGCACATCACTCTTGCAATATCACTTCAGTTGGTCAAGGTACTAGACTAAGAAACCCCTATTTAAGTCTAAAAAAACAAATTAATAGAAAATCCCATCCCGCCATATTATATTGGTTACAAAATGTGGAATGTACCACGTATGGCACCTTCTACTTCGCCGAGGCAAAAATTTAAAGAATAGAATATGCGAATAACCATATATATATATATATATATATATATATATATATATATATATATATAGTATAAATGGAGAATGGGTGAACAGCTTGAATGAATAATTTCAAATGGGTTTTTTCCCATTTTGCCCTCATACATTTGTCCCTTTCCCATTTTGCCCCTTAAAAAAAATTAAAAAAAAAAAAATTGTGGCCTTGGACACGGGCATGTACTAGTATATATATATATATATATATATATATATATATAAAGGTAAACAACTAGCACCAAAAAAATAATATTGAACTAGGAGGTATGAAAGTCAATATCCTGACAAAAGCATTTGATTTAAATGAACAACTGATGACAGCATATATAAACACACACTTAAAAGAGAGAAAGAGATGGGAAGAATGGGTTAAATACCTCCGATTCAAGGACATTTGATGAAGAATGGGAATACAAAAATGGCTGGCAGAGCCACCTAAATGTAGTCTCCCCTTCACAATGAACAAAAAGCTCCAACGCAAACAAAGGTGGCGATGTGGCTCTGCACACGGTGAAAACAGCATCAATAGGCTCCACTATGAAGGATTACATCACTAAAAACAAAAAAGAGATACAGAAAATTAAACAGCATGTAAAAAATAGATTATTTCTACAATCTTGCAAGGGAAATTTAACTGATTTTCAATGGCAGGTGCGAAGCCGGAACCTATAGTAAAAAATGTGGGCAAGCCGGAGAAGGTAATTCTAAAGTTCAGTACTTCTGCGTGAAACTAAAAATTAATGAGAAACATCATTTGGAGGAGAAGGGGAAGAGAAATCAACTTGTAGGGAAGGAGGAGGATGTTTGGCAATGATTAGGCATGAGTGAAAAATAGAAAATACATCAAGTGAAATCTTTTAGTACGTAAATAACCAGAATCGACAAAAGGAGTACCATGATAAGTTCTCAGCAGAGGATGGATGAATGACTGTTGTTCTAAAATAGTTGTTTTTCACTTAGCTGCACCTGTTAGCTCAACACGATAAGAACTCTCTATATATACACACAAACATAAGGTGCTACTGGGAAGGTTGTAGAAAGCATGAATGAAATTGAAGGGAAGGTAGCAAGAGGCAATACTAGAGAATACATAAAATTGTCTCTCACCAAAAAGGTATATCAAAGCTGAGAGAAGTCCAATAGGAAAGAGAGAGAGAGAGAATCCTGATGCATGAATCTTAAGATGATTGGATTTAAGAAAGTTTGAGCCAGAACCAACATTTACCAGCATTATCTTCACGAAGCATGTTGCATTCTTCTCTATGCAGCCGAGTTGTTGTCCATTATTCTCACTGTAGGTATATTATCAATCTGACATGTTAGTATATCACACAAACAACATGTTCCTAAAAAATTCATCCCTCTTCACCATTAACTCATGTCTCATAATATTCCTGGATCTTAAAACTGAACAATGGCCAGTGTGTCATTTGTGGCTTCCAAATGTTTAGTTTGTAAACGAAAAATTCTCAAATCAGAAGAGAACAATTGACACACTACCCAGATCACTCGGACATTTTACCATCAGAAGTCGATCAGAAAGAAATAACGGGAACTAACTTGATCCCCAAAATTTGCAGCAAGTAAATGTTCAGAACGGGGATGCTAATAACTTTCTAAGCTACCTGTTTGTGAGGTCGGAGAGAGCATAGCAGAAGAATCTGAGCGTACTTTGACTCTTAGAGCTTGTAAATGGCAAGGCAAGGAATGCACTGCTGCATTTCCATCAAACGTTGCCTCATTCGGGAGAGGGAATGGGCTTGCTATTGGAATATTTTATGGACTTTACATATAATAGTATAATAAATAAAGTCTTTGGGCACATAAACGTATGTGCACTATAAGTAATTGTATATGTCACATTAAATATTAAAGTATTTGGGCCTAATAAAGCGATCTACTAAAGTTAAAGGGGGCCCAAGTCATCTTTTATAAGTATGGGATCTACAGTTAATATGTGTAGATACCTAAGGGGCCTAGTTGTTAATCTATGATGGGCTGGCTAACATACTAGGTCATTATAAATATAGGGTTATGGTCCCCAATTGACCTACCTAGGTTTTATTCTCTTGATTCCCATTGTCATCTGAATTCTAAGAACCCTAAGGATCAATTGGAAGGCAATAATCGTTCATCAAGTCTTCATCAAGTATTCTCCAAATATTGCTATGGATTCAGGTTTGTCTATCGTTCCATAATCTTTGATAACTTAAAGCATGATTGTCCTAGAATAAATATTCTGCATCATTCTAGGTTTTATGTATAATTAATTCCATCACTTGCAGCAAGCTGCATTAGTGCCTGTGCCTAGAAACTCTCAGTTAGCGTGATTAATGTTGCATTAGCTACTGAATCATCTGCATAATAGGCATTTCATAAAAAAGAAAAATTCAAAAAATAAAAAAAGAAGTGAAAAAAAGAAAGTACCTTATCAGCTGGCACATCATCATAGACATTCACTTTTCCGCAATAGAATATTGTCATCTGTCCTACTGGCCCGTCTGTAACTCCTGTGATTCTGAGACAATGAACACAAAAATTGCGTCCATAAGACTTGCAAAATTTGAGTCATGGAATCATTATACAAGCCCACAATATATACTGGATAACTAACAAACAAATACAACTACACAAAGGTGAAGTAGTAATATTTGGCTGAAGAAACTGAAAGGGAAATATACAAATAAAAATTTATTAGGGTGCCAAATCACATATGTCCAAAAAGGACTGTTATTAACGAGCATGATGAAACCAATACCTAACATCTGAATTACATACATTGATCACCTATGTAAAAACAGAGTATGCTATGTCATAAAAGTACACAATATTTAAAATAAAACTTTTTCTTTTTCAGTTCACACATTTAATATAGCTTATTCCAAGGTTGGCACATCCTCAGCATATTAGATACCATTTTAAGAGATGTAAATGCTCAAAAAAATGACCAAACAATACAGCAATTAGTACTACAATACCATTTTGGCTGGCTAAAAGGTCAAATATCCAATGAATCACTTAAAAAATTAGCATCCACAACTAAATTCAACAATCACAAAAGGGACGGGAAAAAGATCACAAGTTCTTCTCTTATTGAAAAATAAGATAATCCAGCAAACAATATATCATAGAGAAAATTTGAAACTTATTTAGACATTCATTTCGAGACGGAGGGAGGATTTAGCAAGCTATTGATTACCTTTGCGTTGAAGTAACTGCGCCAATATGAAGTGGCCGAAATCCTAATTAGTTTAGAATTCAAGGAGGAATCCGAAATCAGAAACCGATTTGGATTTGATTTGCGTATGAAGATTTCAGAGTTAGTGGTTTGCATTGAAGGTTTGCAGTTTGCGTCGTTGAACTGCGCCTATACACGAGTGGCCGAAATCCTAATTAGGTTAGAATTCTAAGAGAGGAATGGAAATCAGAAACTATTTGGATTTGGATTTGGTTTTGGATTGAGAGGGAATTTTTGGAGGGAAGTCGTGAATTTGGGAGGGGAATTTGGAGAAGGCGCTGGCTGGAGTTTAGGGATTTTGAATGTAAAAATAAAAAAAATATTTAACGGGTAACCAACGGTCATCCATAGAATCGGTGCAAATAATAATTAATTGCCATGGTTAAAAAAACCATGGTTTATAGAAAATTATTTGCCACGGTTGACGGACTGTGACAAATAAAATGTGACAAAAACACCTTTTTCTTGTAGTGACTGAAGTTTGGGGTGTTGGTAATGTTAGCTTGAGGTAAAATGGAAAGTTGTCAAGCCTTTGCTGATGTTTCAGCAACCAGTGCTGATTTTCTGCAAAGGGCAAGACTCTTGCTATCTGTCACGAGTCATGCCAATCCTCCGATCGTGATTATGAGTCGTGTAATTCTTATCACTCGTGTTGCTTTGAAGTGGCACGACTCGTGCTGTTGGTTACGAGTCGTGCCCTGCCCTGTTTCTGTTGTGTCATTTTCAAAGCAAATTATTCCTAACTACCTAATACATCTTTGACCCAATTGAACACCCTAATCAAAGTACAAAATATGAACTACCAATTGATGTCTTATCATATCAATTGTGACGTTGGGAAGGTTGTTAAATACTTAGTTAAAATAGGGTGGAACACTTGATTTCCATGAAACCTAAAGATCTCTAAACTTTATATAGTTGAGTAAAGGTCCTTGAAATGCTATATTGATTTGTGTAGAACCTATGTGTTGCTCATTATGGACTTGTTTGATCATCTTTAAATGGTGTTTGCTAGGGTTCCCTACTTTGGAATCCTAAGTCAAAATGAATGGTTTCAAAGATTTATAGTCATTGTGCTAGTTATGAGTAACATATGTTTATCATCTTATTATGATATATCTGGTATAGTTCCCTTCTTTGGAATAATAATATATTGGTTGTTTAAGCAAGTATTTATTACTATGCTTTCATTTAAAGTCCAACTGGTACTTGATTGTTATCGGGCAGTGGTATGAGATTATAATGGCACCCGAGCCAAGTTCATTATAATACCATTCACTGGTTCCCATTTTTCCCCCTTCCATAGGCCATGGTTGGGTTGTGGGCTAGCTCCCTTTGAGTGAGTTCAAGTTGCACGTTTGGGATATGACTTTGTGTCATTTTCCCCCTGTTCTTGATGTTGTTACTTGGTTCCGGAACCGCTTCTTCAGCTGTTGATGCTGCTCAGACTGTTATATCCTTTTGGATTAAACCTTGGCTCAGTATCCTTCTAAGTGTTTCATTATTGTAAGTACCCAAATCTGGCTCATGCCTTCCGGTTAAATTTCCCGGCAATTTCGGTAAGTTTCCCGGTAATTCCCCGGACCTTCCTACTGTTCCGGAAATATTCTGGAACTGTTCCAAATCATATATGGACTGAAAGGGAAGCTTCCCAATTAAGAAACACGTTTTTCTTAATTGGGAAAACTTCTAGAATTTGCAACCTTGCATGGTTCTAGAAACATGCTGAGTCACAAGGGATAATGCCGCACGGCTGCATTAGCTCAAGATCTCTGGCCGCACGGCTTCATTGGCCTTATCCAGACTGCCTATAAATAGAGCCCTCCTCTACCCATTTTAACAACAACAACAAGACCATCACTCACTCATAATACGAAGAAAGTCTTCCCAAGAGCTGCTGGAAGTTCAAGAAGGTGAAGAAGAAGGCCAAGAAGCCACCTCCCTCCTCCTTGAAGATCCCAAGATCAATTCCTTCTCCTAGCTCCGTCCAAAGAAGAAGAGGAAGCCATTGGTAACCTCGCACACCCTAACCTTGCATCCTAATTGCTCTATGTGATTATAATTGCTCATTGCATTTCATACATTGCATTTATCTTGCTTGGGACTTGGTAGTTTATCATAAAGATCATATCTTTATACCCCCTTTCCCCCTTTGCATTGCATTAGGCATCCCTTGCCATTAAAGATGTAATCTTTGAATGAAAGGTGCATCCTTTGCACCTAAAAAACCCATTTTTTACATAAAAGAATCATCTTCATGCATCCTTTGCATATAAAAATTCAATCTTTATAATAAAAATGCATCCTTTTCATATGAAATCCTTTTTCAAGCATCCTATGCATTAAAGATCATATATTTATCCCAAATTAGCATCCTATGCTTTTCAAATACAATCTTCATGCATCCTTTGCATATTCAAATTCCAATTTCTTCATAAAAATGCATCTTTTGCATAAAAATCATGTCTTTATGCATTCTTTGCAAATAAAGATCATTTCTTTAAATCAAATGCATCCTTTGCAATCCAAAAATGTCATTTTTTCACTAAAAATGTCATTTTTACATGCATTCCCCCATGTCCCCATTAGCAACCTTGGAACGGACCGGTGTAAAAGATCCTATCTTTACATCGTTCCTTCCATAAAATGTTTCATAATTTCTTTAGAAAGGGACAACCTTGAACCCTATATCTCCGATTATCACTTAAGATGAGTATGAAGCATCTATATGAGCTCAACCGTCTTAGAGTTTAGGATTGATGGGCTAAGGACCCTCCTTTTCTAAAGAACCTCATCTTTGACTATAAAGAGAGTCATTCTCTCGATCATGCAAGTCCCGAGGTTAAAAATGCAATGATCACAAGTCCAAGATGAGGATGGGATCATAATCCCGAATACATAAAATCCAAGAAATCCCGAGCGATAACCAACAAATGGTTTGTACGTCCGGAAGACGACTTGGGACATTCCCCCCCTTTATTTTCAAACACATGCACACAAGAAAGCACGCAAGCAAGCACGATTAATGGGATCTTGGGAGACTTGCTCCGGCAAGGCACCTTGGGTGAACGACGATCCGTTCTTCCCAAGGGGTAACTTAACCTCCGAACCCATAAAACCTTTTTTTCAAAGTTTTGAGGTAATCAAAATGGCGTGGCGACTCCGTTTTTCAAATTAAACCGGATGTCTTCAAACTCGCGTGAATCCAACACAAAAATTTGGGCACACATTCACAGTTTGGCGACTCTACTGGGGATCCCAAAGGAGAAAAGCTTTATTTTCAAAACAAAAATCGATACTCGGTATATAGGTGGAAACCACTTACCCTTCCTGTACACTCCCTGATGTGGGAGTTGGGATAACCGGCGGTTTAACAATCCCACGTACCAGTATCCCTTTTCGAAAAAAAAATTTGAAAAAAAAATAAAAGAAAGCTTTTCCCTTTGAGCGGGTTAGACTCCCGTCGCTGATTTCATTAATCGTGCTTGCTTTCTTTACCTTGCATTGCATCATTTGCATCTTGGAATCTGTGCATACTTTGAACGGGAAACAACCCGGAAAAAATATAGCAAAGGAGTGGAACCTGGAAAATTGATCCATGCAGTCGTACGGCTCAATCCTCCTTGGATTCTGACCGGGCGACCTCAGTGGCAATTCCACCAGGAAAAATCATGGTTAATCTGGCAGTCCTAGCAGCTTGGGGCTATTCAGCTCCATGACTGACTGGGGCTCCCAGAAAATTTACGTGCTTACGTGTTGCATTTTCCCCGTCCCGAAAATCATTCCTTTAAAACACATTTCTGAAAATCTCTGTTTTAACTCAAAAAAGGAACATTTTTAGGAGACCGCACACTACGCGCACCTGATATATCCTGTACACTTTGCACGCACGTCCTTCAAATCCGAGGGTGGTTCCAGCTGCAGTCACGGACAGCCTTACGATGCTCCCGGGCGCGCACGGAATCATCCCAACCTCCCCATGGCAGCCAGTGTCGACCAATGCACAGTCCGTGTCACACGTTTCAAAAAACCGTGACTTTTGGTTGGTTTTTGGTCTAGTTCGTGTCATATAGCCCAGTTGCATACCCTCGTAAAGGTTAAGCCTTAGTTCATAACGGAAGCCAAGATTTTCGCTCAAGCGGAACTCTGCCAAAATTCCGACAAGGAAAAATTGGCGAGATCTTGACTCCGACATTGACTTTGACCTTGACCTGCACGGAATACGTAAGAGTCAAGACCGAGTCTTTGCCAACAAATCAAAAGATCTTTCGCTCAAGCAAAGCTCTGCCAAAATTCCGACAAGGAAAAATTGGCAAGATCTTGACCCGGCATTGACTTCCATTCTGACTCACGCCCGGCGTATGCAACAAAGTTCAATGTGACACTGTGTCATCCGACTTTTGCCGCCCGACCCATGCCTATTATCTTCTCGGACATTACCGAAAGTCAAAACGTCATTCGCTCAAGCGAAATTCTGCCAAAATTCTATCAAGGCAGAAAGACGAGACTTTCCCGGTATTGCCTTGACTATAATCCGCATCGCTCGTGCGTTAAAATGTCTTATGACCCGCTAGACCCGTTAGGAGCGTTCTTTACTCTCGGTCGGTCGGATCCGCGTGCCCTATAGGACCCTCGCCCGGGGCTGTCCACCCTGGGAGGTCGAAATACAGGTGGAATACGAGGGGCTTATAGACGTAGTGACGGAACCCACTGATCCAGGATCTAGAGTAGTTGCGAAAAAGAAGGGCAAATCCCCTTTTCCAACCAAATAGATATTAATAAAAGACACTGTTTTAAGTAAACTGGAAGATTCTAATTTGCATATTGCCTGAGCCTCCAAGCCTAAACACTTACTCCCGAGTCTAAACCTTGTCTATCCCCAAGTCTAAACCTCTCCTATCCCTTTCCCGGAGCGAGAAAGAAGTGGGTGAGAATACCGGGTCAGCAGCTTGTTAGCGCAGAATCCTCAGACAGTTCGCCAGAATCCTCAGTTTTGCTAGCTTTCCAGTGTCAAAATGGCCAACATGGTAGTCAACAATGGTAATGACCAAGTAGTCGGAGAGGACATCCCAGTTCAGCCCAAGCCTCACATATGGTATGATGTATGCGACTGTGAGGACTGTCTGGAGTATGAGTATCAAGAATGGATTAATGAAGATGCTCCTTCGAGAAAGAAAAAGAAGAGAAAGTCCACGCAGCAGAAATTAAAGGAAAGGTATGAAGCCGGGGACAAGAGCGTAGGAACTTTAGGGGAGCCTTCAGGAAAATTTGACTACTACGTCAGTTATGCCAAACAACCCGCCAAGGAACCCATCATTCAAAGCACAGTCCAGCCCGATACCCCTATGGACAGTGACCCTCTTGAAGCAGAAAGTGCTGAATTTGTGGCCATCGTGAAATTCAATGAGAAGCTAGCAGATCTAGAAGCAGAATACAGAAAGCCTATTGAATACGTAGCCAGTCAAGGAAGAATTAAGATTCCTTACGAAGAAGACTTCATCGGCATTATCCGAGGCCAACCCTCTGTTGGCTATACCGACAAGGTCATGGTGTCCAAGATCGGTAAGAGAAAATGAGTTATCGGCGGTGCATTGATAAGATGAGCCGAGACTCTTCACTAATGAGCCCAGCTTGTCACGGGACGAGCTCGCCGAGAGATTGCATCAAGCTACTCTATCTCCCCTCACCATCTTTCCACGATGCGGCCCGTCAATGATTTCCGGCAAGTTTTTGATCAATTTGAAGTCTCCAACTTTCTCAAGAACGCCGACAAGACCGCTACTCCCAGGGGCAACAAAGAAGAAGGAGTGAGATCCCGGTCCAACCCTTGTCAAACACCCTCGAGTCAATAAATAGTCTAGGGTCCGAGTCGGCAGCGTCTATTCGCCGAGTCGGGAATCTTTGAATTCCGGGTCCTTCCGAGTCATCCGAAGGCCTCACGCCTCACGCACGAGGGACTATCAAAATGTAATCGATGTCATCTTTCCCCTTATTTTGAATGAAATGTTAGATCTTTACGAGTATCCTCTTATTGCCAACTTAACAAATGATAAATTAACTCAAAACCTAACAACAGCTTAATAATGAATCATTTGAACAAGATGCAAACACACTAAATGAACAATACATTAAAGAAATCTTTAAGCGTGTTTCGTAAAAGAGGAAAACCGGGCCCAAGCTGCCGAGGAGGTTTTGACAAGTGTGAACTTGGAGTGCCGTCGAGGAACCTAAAGAGACACAGATTGGAAACTTCTTCCAGGGGGTCAACGGGACAAACCGATCGATCCGCTCGGAGAATACGTCGACGTGTTTGCATGGTCATACAGGGATATCTGGGGGCTAGACAGTTCAATAGTAGAGGACGAGAATCCCTCTAGCACCGGATGCTAAGCGAGTAAAAGCAGAGCGAGGAAGATCAAGCCAGAATGGTCTCTACAGGTCAAAGAAGAAATTGAGAAGCTACTGCGGGTAAGATTCATCAGAGTCATCGAATATCTGACATGGTTATCCAATATTGTGACCGTCACCAAGGCCAATGGGAAGGTGCGCTGCTGTGTGGATTTCTGAGATCTAAACAAGGCCAGCCCCAAGGACGATTACCCTTTGCCAAACATAGACATCCTGGTGGAATCCACTGCCAACTACGAAGTCAAATCCTTCGTTGATGGCTTTGCAGGCTACAACCAGATCAAGATGGCCGAGGAAGACCAAGAAAAGACAGCCTTCACCACACCGTGGGGAACTTACTGTTATACAGTGATGCCATTTGGGCTTAAGAATGCCGGGGCTACTTACCAAAGGGCAGCGACCGCGCTTTTTCATGCATGATCCACAAAGAGATTGAGTTCTATGTAGACGACATGATAATCCACTCCAAAGGCGAGGATGGGCAGCACTTTGTTGACCTGCGAAAGTTCTTTGAGAGGCTGAGACAGCATTCCATGAGACTAAACCCTGCCAAATGCACCTTCGGAGTGACAAGGGGAAAAGTGCTTGGGTATATGGTCACGGAGCGAGGTATTGAAGTTGACCCCCAAAAGATCAAAGCCATTACGGATATGAGGCCACCTCGAATCCAGACAGAAGTCAAGAGCTTTATGGGAAAAGCTTGCAAGTACATCGGCCGTTTAAATCAATCAGTTGACCACTATGTGCGAGCCCATCTTCAAGCTCATGAAGAAGAATGTAGACACAGAATGGACCGAAGAATGCCAGGATGCTTTCGATCAGATCAAGGCATACTTGGTACATCCTCCAGTGCTATGCCCCCCACATAGACAGAAACCTCTTCTGCTCTATCTCACTGTCACTGATACGGCAGTTGGGTCTATGCTTGCTCGGGAAAGAAAGACTCTCGGGTAGAGAATGCCATTTACTTTGTCGGTAGGAAGTTGCGGGGAAGTGAGCTCAATTACTCGGCATGTGAAAAGACTGCTGGACGGGTGCAGGTAGTCGGCAAGTTGAAGCATTATATGCGAAGCCCACCTGTGAATTTGGTCTCAAAAATGGACCCCATCAAGTACATCTTTGATAAGCCTTCCCTCTCGATGCGTCTAGCAAAGTGGTCCTTCTTCTTAGCAGAGTACGACATCAACTATGTGACCAGAAAAGCCATCAAGGGTCAAGCGTTGTCAGACCACCTGGCGAACTTCCCCAATAATGAGGACAGAGGGCCTGAACCCCAATTCCCAGATGAAGGGATCTTTGCAGTCGAGCCCGAAAACCGATGGCAATTATTCATTGACGGAGCCGCTAACAAAAGAGGAAATGGCGTAGGAATGCTACTGGTCGATCCGAAAGATAAGCACACGCCAATAGCCCTCAAGTTGAACTTCCCTGCCACAAACAATGTTGCTGAGTACGAAGCCTGCATTGCTGGTTTGGAAGCTGCCTTAGAAAGGAATGTCAAGGAGCTAGAAGTTTATGGAGACTCAGCCCTGATCATCAACAAGGTTTCCAACAAATGGAAGACTGTGGACCCTAATGCTAGCCGGTATCATGCCCATATAGAGGATTTGACTGGGCCGGTTCGGAGAAGTGACCTTCCACTACTTGCCAAGGGAAAAGAACAGATTCGCAGATGCCCTTGCTACTTTAGCCTCCACTGGTAGAGATCCCCGAGGGAAAAGCCATAAAACCCTTGAGTGGGTAGAAGAGAAGCCCCGGCTTTCATTTGTGAAGTAGACCTGGGACCCGAGCCTATAAAGGAACCCTGGTACTATCAAATTTACCAGTTCCTCAAAGATGGAGAGTCAGCTTTCAAAGACGAAGAAGGTAGACCAAAAGAAGATGTCAGAGCCAAGAGCTTGCAAGCCTTGAAAAGGTTGGCCTCCCATTATGTCATTCTAGGAGGCAACCTGTACAAGAAGCGATACCAAGGACCACTCCTCTTGTGCGTCACTCAAGAAAGGGCCAAAGAGTTGATGACTGAAGTCCACAATGGTCCCTGCGGTCCTCATATGAATGCCAGAGCCCTGATGCAAGTGATCCTCAGAATGGGTTACTACTGGATTTCCATGGAAACAGACTGTGTCCAGCACGTCCGAGCATGCGACAAGTGCCAGCGGTTTGCCAACCTCAACCATCTCCCGCCTCATGACCTGTACTGCATGACGACTCCTTGGCCGTTTGCAACCTGGGGTATTGACGTGATAGGGAAAATAGCCCCGGCAGGAAGCAATGGACACGAATTTGTGCTAGTAGCCATCGACTACTTCACCAAGTGGGTAGAGGCTAAGTCCTACAAGGTTCTCACTTCCAGAAAAGTGGCCCAATTCATCAAAGAAAACATAATGTGCAGATATGGGGTGCCCAACGAGATCATTTCCGATAATGGGTCGCACTTTGAAGGGGACTGCGATAGGTTGCTGTCAGAATTCAGAATCACTCGCCACAAGTCGTCTCCGTACAGACCTCAGACTAATGGAGAGCGTGGAAAGTTTTGCTAATAAGACAGCTTGAACGGATCATTCGGAAAATGGCCACCCGTGGTCGCGATTGGCCCGAAAAGCCGCACTTGGCACTGGGGCTACGAACGTCCGTCGAACAGCCACAGGGGAAACTCCTTTTGCCCTAATCTACGGGATGGAAACAGAGTTACCAGTGGAGTTGGAAATCCCGTCATTAAGGGTCCTCCTGGAAAACAGTGTCAATGAAGTAGAATGGTTGCGCAGCCGGCATGATGAGTTGGCTCTGCTTGATGAGAGAAGGCTAAAAGCCATGGAACACACCCGAGCCTACCAGAGGTGAATGGCTAGAGCGTTTGACAAAAAGGTTAAGGCCAGAGACATCAAAGAGGGTGACTTAGTGTTGAGGAAATCTGAACAAGGCCAGCCCCAAAGACGACTACCCTCTGCCAAACATAGACATCCTGGTGGACTCCACTGCCAACTACGAAGTCAAATCCTTCGTTGATGGTTTTGCAGGCTACAACCAGATCAAGATGGCCGAGGAAGACCAGGAAAAGACAGCCTTCACCACACCATGGGGAACCTACTGTTATACAGTAATGCCATTCGGGCTCAAGAATGCCGGGGCTACTTACCAAAGGGCAGCGACCGCGCTTTTTCATGACATGATCCACAAGGAGATTGAGGTCTACGTAGATGATATGATAATACACTCCAAAGGAGAGGGTGGGCAGCACTTTGTTGACCTACGAAAATTCTTTGAGAGGTTGAGACAACATTCCATGAGACTAAACCACACTTGAGAATGCACCTTCGGAGTGACAAGGGGAAAAGTGCTTGGGTATATGGTCACGGAGCGAGGTATAGAAGTTGACCCCCGAAAGATCAAAGCCATCATGGATATGAGGCCACCTCAAACCCAGACAGAAGTCAAGAGCTTCATGGGTAAATTGCAGTACATCAGCCGTTTTGTCAATCAGTTGACCACTATGTGCGAGCCCATCTTCAAGCTCATGAAGAAGAATGTGGACACAGAATGGACCGAAGAATGCCAAGATGCCTTTGACCAGATCAAGGCATACTTAGTACATCCCCCGGTACTATGCCCCCACATAGACGAAGCCTCTTCTGCTCTATCTCATTTATCATGAGAACCACGGCAGTTGGGGCTATGCTTGCTCAGGAAAAGAAAGACTCTCGGGTGGAAAACGCCATTTACTTTGTCAGCCGGAAGCTACAGGGGAGCGAGCTCAATTACTCAGCATGTGAAAAGACCTGTGCAGGACTGGTCTGGGTAGTCGGCAAATTGAAGCATTATATGCAAGCCCACCCTGTGAATTTGGTCTCGAAAATGGACCCCATCAAGTACATCTTTGACAAGCCTTCCCTCTCAATGCGTTTAGCGAAGTGGTCCTTCTTCTTGGCAGAATACGACATCAACTATGTGACCAGAGAGAAAGGCCATCAAGGGTCAAGCATTGTCGGATCACCTGGCGAATTTCCCCAGTAATGAAAGACGAGAGGGCACTGAACCCCAATTTCCAGATGAAGGGATCTTTGCAGTTGAGCCTGAAAATAGATGGCAATTGTTCTTTGACGGAGCCGCTAACAAAAGAGGAAATGGTGTAGGAATGCTATTGGTCGATCCGAAAGATGAGCATACCCCCATAGCCCTCAAGTTGAACTTTCCTACCACGAACAATGTCGCCGAGTATGAAGCTGCATTCTTTGGTTTGGAGGCGCCTTAGAAAGAAATGTCAAGGAGCTCGAAGTTTACGGAGACTCGGCCACGATCATCAACCAAGTCTTCAACAAGTGGAAGGCTGTGGACCCTAATCTACAACGATATCATGCCCGTATGGAGGAGTTAGTGGACGGTTCGGAGAAGTGACTTTCCACTACTTGCCGAGGGAAAAGAACGGTTCGCGGATGCCCTAGCTACTCTAGCCTCATTGGTAGAGATCCCACAGGGAAAAGCCATAAAGCCCTTGAGTGGGTAGAAGAGAAGCCCCGACCTTGTTGTGAAGTGGACACAGGACCCGAGCCCATAAAGGAACCTTGGTACAATCAGTTACCAATTCCTCAGACGGAGAGTCGGCTTTCGAGAGGCGAAGAAGGTAGACCAAAGAAGGTGTCGAGCCCAGCTTGCGAGCCACGAAAAGGTTGGCTTCCCATTATGTCATTCTAGGAGGCAACTTTGTACAAGAAACGCTATCAAGGACCACTCCTCTTATGTGTCACTCAAGAAAGAGCCGGAGAGTTGATGGCCAAAGTCCACAATGGTCCTTGCGGTCCTCACATGAATGCGAGCCACGATGCAAGTGATCCTCGAGAATGGGTTACTCTTGGATCTCCGTATGGAGACAGGCTGCGTTCGGCCACGTCAGAACTGCGACAAATGCCGGCGGTTTTGCCAACCTCAACCATCTCCCACCTCATGGCACATGCTTGCATGGCGACTCCTTGGCCGTTTGCAACTTGGGGCATTGACGTGATAGGGAAAATAACCCCGACGGGAAGCAATGGGCACGAGTTCGTGTTGGTAGCCATCGACTACTTCACCCAAGTGGGTAGAGGCCAAGTCCTACAAGGTCCTCACTTCGAGAAAAGTGGCCCGGTTCATCAAAGAAAACATAATGTGCGAGATATGGGGTGCCCAACGAGATCATTTCGATAATGGGTCACACTTCGAAGGAGGCTGCGATAGGCTATTTGTCGAGAATTCGAGTTACTCGCCACAAGTCGTCCCCGTACGGACCTCGGACCAATGGAGTGTGGAAGCTGCTAATAAGACACTCGGCGGATCATCAGGAAGATGGCCACCCGTGGTCGTGATTGGCCCGAAAAGCTGCACCTAGCACTCTGGGGCTACGAACGTCTGTCGAACGGCCACGGGAGAAACTCCTTTTGCCACTAACTTACGGGATGGAAGCGGTGTTACCGGTGGAGTTGGAAATCCCGTCATTAAGGGTCCTCTGGAAAATAGTGTCAATGAAGTGGAATGGTTGCGCGGCCGGCATGATGAGTTAGCCACCTTGACGAGAGAAGGCTAAAAGCCATGGAACACACCCGAGCCTACCGGGCGAATGGCGGAGCGTTTGATAAAAAGTCAAGGCCGGAGACATCAAAGAGGGTGACTTAGTCTTTGAAAGTAAAGCCCCCTACCGAGACAACCCCACAGGAAAATGGGAACCCGTCTGGATCGGCCCTTATGTGGTGCGAGAAGATATTATCGGGAGGAGCCATGAAGCTTGCGAGACTTGGATGGCAATCCCTTTGTCCACCCGGTCAACGGTGATAAACTCAGAAGATACTATGTCTAATAAAAAAAAAAAAAAAAAAAAAAAAAAAAAAAAAAAAGGTGCAAAAAGAGTAATACCCGGCTAAGTGAAAACCTCAAAAAGGGCGGTCTAGGCAAAAGACGGGGTTGCACATATAAAAAAAAAAAAAAAAAAAAAAAAAAAAAAAAAAAGAAAAAATCTTAGTGCAAAAAGAGTAATGCCCGGCTAAGTGAAAACCCCAAAAAGGGCGGTCTAGGCAAAAAACGAGTGCACACGAAAAAAAAATTGGTTCACCGAGAATGAACTACGTAGACTGAGCCCCTTAGCCTTTCTTGTAAAAGGGGAACGTAGGCGACCATATATGGTTCGGTCTAAACAATAAAAAGGACGATTAAGTTTCCATGAAATATGTCACGATCAATAAAAAAAAGACATTTGAATTTCCATGAAATGTGTCTTGACTAATTTCTAAAATAATATTTCTTGTTCATTACAAGTTAAAAACTTCTTGATGAGTTCAAGCACGGTCTACCTCTTGACTCTGCTAACACCTTTAAAAAGATCTAAAATACAATAAAATGCCTAAATAAACTAATGTGTTTGCAAAATGGCAATAAGGGAATCCTAAGAAAAGATACGTCGGTCGTCATTTGAGTCTTCTTTGGTCTTCTTCCCTTTTCCTCGGCCCCGTCGAGTCTTCTTCCTCTTTTTGTCTATGATGTCGGTATCCCTCATCCCGACCTACGGTATCCTCAGCTTTGGAGCCTCTACCCAACCCCGTGTCAATGAGTGCTCTCTCTGTCAGAGCACGAGTCCGCACCTCCTCCCTGCGAGCCTCGGTCGAAGGAGCGACCTCGGACAACCTCTTGTGCAGAGCCTCCATATCTCGGACCAAATCACTGTTGGTTATGGCAACTCGCCTTAGCCTCGGTCTCCCTCGAGTCCTACTCGAGTCGCGGTCGGCTCCCAATAAAGCTCGACGTCTATCCTCCCGAATAACTTTGAGTCGCTCCCGTCTCCCTCTCGTACCGGTCCAAGTAGACGGTGGTCAAGATGGTGCTTTTCCTGCTCTGAAGATAGCCACAGGTGGGAAAGCGGTATATGTCCAAGCCCTCGAGAAGAAAGAGAAGGCGGTTTGGATCTCTCATGTCCAATGACACCACCTCCATGGTCAGGATGTCCTCCCGATCACTCGATGGCTCTGTAAAGCCCCAAGCTTGCTGGATACCAAGCGGGGTATGTAGAAGGATGACCGGCGAGAATCTGGAACCCTCACAACATAAGACTCCTGAAATATCCTCTGATGCGCAACCTCCAATGTGGTATCCACCAACGGATGTCCGAAGTGGATAGCCTAGCCATCATCGGCTCCCGGCTACCACATTCCTGCTTGCCTAGGCGCACCTCTCAGAAATCACCCGAGGGCAGCGAGTCGGCAAAGCCCCAGGCAAAGCCCAGAGCCTCTCCTGCGGCCACAAAGTCAACATAGCCGGACTCCCGGACCTCATGAAATGGTCTCCCAGAGCCATCTGTCGATCCCATGAAATGTCTCTCCCAAAACCGGCGGGACAATATCCTTCCCGGCCACTGCAGTCTCGACCATGTCCAAGAGGCCACTATGGCCAGTCCCCACGGACTCGGCGGTGAACAAAACGGAGAATACGCGAGAGAATGAAAGCATCCATAGCCACCGTGGTCGCGGCCATATACGGAGACCCAGAGCACACCGGGATATCGAAGGTCAATCCTATCCAGGGCTACCATCATCCTCTCGGCCTCTCCCAAAGGAATCTGCGAGAAAAGATGCAAGCTTTACCGTCACCGGCACGTCTCCGATCAGCGGAATAGATATAGCCTCGGTCTCGGGACCCCCAATCAAGGCTCACGAAGTCTTCGTGCGTTGGGACAATTTCGTTGTAAGAGAAAGCGATAAACATGTCTCCGGACGTCCCAGGAACTTTCTTTGCGGCTCTCAACGGTTCCCAATCGGGCGGGAGATCCCTCAAATGCCATAAAGACTTGATCTTGAAGGAAGAATCAAGCGGTCCCTTGTGATTTTGGAAGTTATGTCTCGCCCAAGATTGAAGACCGGATAGAAAATGGTCTCGCTTCCCCCTTTGCAATCGACGGGCTTCTCCATCGCAAAGTGTTCAAAGATGGTGCTTTTCGGTCCAAAATATGCTGCAGGAACAATTGGGACAAGTCTAGAGTGAAAATGAAATGAAATGGCCAAGCCTTGCTTTTATTCGAGAAAATAACCGGCTCGAGACGGAAGCGTTAGCCGCACGGCTTCATTTTCCCTCGAGGCCATGCCGCACGGCTACATTAGCCCTCTGCGAAAAAATTCTGCGGCAACCAAAGATTGCTGCCCAAGGGAGTTTTCACCCCACTTTCTCAACCAAAACTGTACAAAAACATATCCGAAGCCATTCAAGCATTTATATACCATTATAAATCATTTTGGCCCGATTTATCCCAATTCCAAGCAAAAAAAGTCGCCCCAAGGCTCGAGATAATATGCAAATTGAAAAAGCATAAATTAGAAAAGTAAATAAAATGTAAATACAATGTTTTCGCCCCATCGGCGCCCAAATAAAGCAAAAAATAAACAAAGTGTGCATAAAAATTGTTCATTGTTTGTTTTCGTTCCAAATCTATTCTAGAGACCTCCTAGGCCTCAGATTCTTCTTCCTCCTCATCCATTTGCTCAACTCATAGATGCTAGCCTCCCTCATCAAGTCCTCACAGTCGCTCACGTCGGACAAATGGACATTATCGTGCCCGTACTCGGCCAGTTTGCTCCGAATGTCGGCGTTGGGTCCCCGCCCGAGGCATGGCCTTTGGAAGAGTACTCGAGGCCGATGAGGTAGGCAGCTGTGCCCCAGACGTGCCGTCTCTTGCGCCCGAGCTCCTGTGCATCCATGCCGCCTTCGAAGCGCGAGCCGGCTTCCTCGAAGAGGCAGGCACATGTCCTTCCGGCCCTATTACGCACGACCGGCCTATCGTAAGTGCGAGATGGAACTGAGAAAAAGAAGTGAAAAATCTCGAGAAAATCTCGAGAAAATTGCAAAAGCGAGAAAATCGAAAGCTAAAAGGGAATAAGACCCTAAGAGTATACTTACGGTGCTATCGGGCGGCAAGGTGTCTTTGGGGCTCCCTAGCATCGGGGACGGTATCCTCATCCTCCTCGGCACTCCATGGACCACGTAGGACGGATGCGCGGGAGGGATCGGCGGGTCGATGGGCTCATCACTCCCCGTATCCACAGTGACCGCTAGCTTCACTAGCTTTTGTGGCGTCCTCGGGCGGCGCTCCACAAACACGGCGTAGGGGTGTCCATGTCAAAGTGCTCCTCTGCGGCCACGCACACAGTACCTCGCTATCTCATCCTGCTGGCCAATCCACAGGCTGTAGCATCCGTCTTTGGAGGATCTGAGGAGTAATGGCGTCGATGGAGGGACATGGCCATCTTTGCCTCGAGAAACGGTCCCCCAAGTAAATGACATCACATGTCGGCCCGGTGAGCCACCTCCTGCGCCTCGTCACCTCAATGGCATCTCCCGGCCAAAATCTCAGGATACACCGAGGGTAGAAGTCCACTCCGTCGTGCCCATCCACATTGATGGTGGCCTCACCATTTTGTAATCGAAGGTAATCCGGGTCTTCCCAGTGAATTTATCTCTCGCATCTCCCCTCCGGCGAACCATAGCGGGGAAGATGGTGACATCACTCTGCTTGGTTCCAAGGGAAGAACCCGATCACCTCGCAAAACCGGGCTGCATGTTCAAAACATCAAAAGGTCATTCTCTCTCTTATAAAAGTCTCAAGACGGGGAAAAGAAAAGAAAAAAAGAAAGGAGACTACCTCGAGGGCAAATGAGAAGCGATCCATGGAAGCGGCTTTGTTCCGTGTACATGTCCAACGAGAAGTACAACTCCGCCAATCCGGCCTCGCCCCGAGGCCGTCCCTATCCCATCCACATCCTCCAAAGAGTCGAGGAGGCAAGTCATGGCCGGCGTCCCGAGAATTAGCAAAGATAGTGGCGATAGCATCAACCATATGAATGCTCTAGCCGAGTGGCTGGCGATCACATCATTAGCGGCAAAGTTACGCATGCAAGTACGAGCTGCTACCTCGGCGTTCCGCGTCTCCATCCCGGCCCCTTGGGAATCGGCTCAAACCCTACCAAAGCACGGAACTCCTCGGGTGTAATGTGGTCTCTCCAAGTCACGGGCCTCCCGGTGAGCGTAGGCCGGTAATAGGCTGTGAAATCGGCGGGAGTCACTTTGTCGGCTCTCCCGGCCCAGGTGAAAGCTATGAGTACTATCCCACGAGAACTCGAAGGGCTGGACCAAGCCCTTGCTCTTAGAGGTGATGTGAACACCCCTGCCGATGGCCTCTACAAACGCATCCGGGCCGGTAGCCCTCACCAAATTCTTGGGGTTCACCCCATTCTTCTCAAAATCCGGCATCCTACGCAAGCTTAACCGCTATCTCAGAGTGGTCCTCTAGACTTGTTCTCCTGTAGACAAGCACAAAAAAAAAAAGAGAAGTGTCAGTCCTTCATCATTTTCAAAAGCATGCATATATTCACAAAAAATGCACATGTTTTCAAAAGAAAATCATTCACAACAGTTTTTCTAGCATTATTTGCATCAAAAAAGCGTCTTTCATCGCTTGAAACGCGTCATGTCAAGTCCCGTTGCTTTCCTAAGGCACAAAATCACAATTTTCACAATTTTTGCACATAAGCATTTATTCTTCAGAAATGGCATGCATGAATCATTTTCATCTTCCAAAATCATGTTTTCTCATTGAAAATCAGAATTTTGACCTAGTTCTAGCACAAGGCAAGAACTCCGTCTCATATTTTGAAAAATTCTCATTCTTACTTCATTTTGCGAGAAAAAAGTGAGTCATTCTCATAATTTTTGTCAAACAAGTTGCACATGCATATTCTTAGCCTCATAGGTTGTTCGTGCATCTCAAAATCATTCAAAAAAAAAAAAAAATCATTCAAAAAATCCTAAAATTCGGGTCAAGCCCTAAATCATTCAAAATTCAAGCAAAATCATCGGATTTGAGCAAAATGAGAATGCTTACCCCAACCGATCGCGGGTTCGTTGATTTATGCTCCCTTCTCCCCGGGTAAAGCTCCGATGGAGGCGTAAGGAAGTCATACTTCCTCTCCGTCCGAACGAGCTCCTTTCTCCTCCTTCTCGCAGCCGCGGAGATGTTCCTTCTTGCTTGCCTCGGTATGGGATTGCCCTCCGGATCCATTCCAATCGATAGAAGCAAAGGGAATTGAAGAATTTTGAAGAAATTCTCTCCTTTCTCTCTCTCTTCCTCGGCAGTTCTTGGGCGGCAATAATGCCCAATGCCCGTTCAAACTGTTTTAAATAATCGGAAAAAACGGGTCTCTAGCCGTGCGGCTCCTTTTTCTCCATCTCATGCGGGCGGCTTCATTCGCTACGGCGAAATTACAATCTGCCCCTGGACCTTCCACCTGGGCATGCAATTTCCGTTATCTTTTAACCAAGATAACATCTTTTCAAGAAAATATCCCTTATCTCTTTAGCAATCAAGCTTTATTCCCAGTCGCCTCCAGATTAATTCCGTTATAACGGGATAACGCTAGGTGACAACCTCAGTGTCAAAACTCTAAAGCGAGCCTACCTCTCTATCCCGAATAGTGACGTATGCTAAGTTTCTATCAACTTAAGCTACCTCTATCCCGAATAGTGACGTACGCTCAAGTTTCTCTCAACTTAAGCTACCTCTATCCCGAATAGTGACGTACGCTCAAGTTTCTCTCAACTTAAGCTACCTCTATCCGAATAGTGACGTACGCTCAAGTTTCTCTCAACATAAGCTACCTCTATCCCGAATAGTGACGTACGCTCAAGTTTCTCTCAACTTAAGCTACCTCTATCCCGAATAGTGACGTACGCTCAAGTTTCTCTCAACTTAAGCTACCTCTATCCCGAATAGTGACGTACGCTCAAGTTTCTCTCAACTTAAGTTACCTCTGTCATGAATAGTGACGTATGCATTGGCAACCCATATCTCTGATTCGAAAGAGATTGAGACGTATGCTCAATGCATTGGCAACCCATATCTACGATTCGAAAGAGATTGAGACGTATGCTCAAGTCATTGGCAACCCATATCTACGATTCGAAAGAGATTGAGACGTATGCTCAAGTCATTGGCAACCCATATCTACGATTCGAAAGAGATTGAGACGTATGCTCAAGTCATTGGCAACCCATATCTCTGGTTCGAAAGAGATTGAGATGTATGCTCAAGTTTTTCAAACTTTAGCAACCCATATCTCTGATTCGAAAGAGATTGAGGCGTATGCTCAACTTCACCAAACTCTAGCTACCTCTATCCACTCGATAGTGACGTAAGCTCTAGTTTCAATTAGGTGACATCCTCCAGTAATTGTCAATCAGGTGACATCCTCCAGTAATTGTCAATCAGGTGTGACCTCCATTAATTGTCAAAATCTCAAGAATCCTAGACATCGTTCCTAACTATCTAGTGATGCTTGAACTACGATCAAGGCTTGATTCCTCAGGGATACGTAGGTAGCCTTTTATAAAAGGTCCGACCATTCGACCACTTTGGTCACCTGTTTCTTTGTCACTCCTCGGTGATAAAGCGCCCCCTCATAGAAGTTCGGATATCCGACCACAGGTCACTCCTAGCATATCCCCGGTAGGATCAATTGCTTGACCTCCTAGGTCATTTTCTCTTCTTTTTCCCCGACAAGAGACCGGTTTCTCTTCTTCCTTCCCCGGCGGATCCTAATTCCGAACTACGGCTGGCTTGATTCCTCAGGGATACGTAGGTAGCCTTCCAAAAGGTTCGGCCACTCGGCCAGTCTTGGTCACCCAATCCGTCTCGGCATTCGCCGAGATCGGATCCTTTTCTATCGACAACCCCACTCGCCTTGCAAGTGACGTTGCCGAGGGCTTCTGTAAGTACCCAAATCTGGCTCATGCCTTAGGTTAAATTTCGGCAATTTCGGTAAGTTTTCCGGTAATTCCCAGAACCTTCCTAGTGTTAGGAAACATTAGGAGCTGTTTTTAATTAAATAAAGGCTGAAGGGAATCCTTCCTAATTAAGAAACACGTTTTTCTTAATTAGGAGGGAAGGTTCTAGAATAATGCCACCTTGCATGGTTCTAGAATCTTTGAGTCACAATGGATAAGCCCGCACGGCTGCATTAGCTCGCTGCCTCGACCGCACGGCTTCATTAGCCTTATCCGGGCCTATAAATAGAGCCCTCCTCTACCCATTTCAAAACAACAACAATACATACAATCCATAGCAATACAATCGAGTCACTCCCAAGGCGTGAAGAATATTGGTGAAGGCTCAAGAAGGTGAAGAAGAAGGCCAAGAAGCTCCCTCCCTCCTCCTTGAAGATCCAAGACCAATCTCTCCTCCTAGCTCCGACCAAAGAAGCAAAGGAAGCAATTGGTAACCTCGCACGCCCTAACCTTGCATTTTAATTGATATACTTGCTCATTGCATTCATATATCTTGCTTGGGACTTGGCATTTATTCATAAAGATCACATCTTTATCACCCCCTTTCCCTTTTGCATGCATTAAGACCTCATTTGTCATAAAAATGTAGTCTTTTTCATAAAGGTGCATCCTTTGCACCTAAAACCCCCATTTTCAAATAAAAATGTCATTTTTATGCATCATTTGCACATAAAAATCCAATCTTTTCAATAAAAATGCATCCTTTGCATTCAAAAACCTTTTCTAATGCATCATTTGCATAAAAATCCTATCTTTACGCATCACTTGCATAAAGATCATTTCTTTCAATCAAAAAGCATCATTTGCTAAAACCAAAAATGTCATCTTTTCATTAAAGAGTCAGTTTCATCATGCATTTCCCCTTTCCCCCAACCTTGGAACGGACCGGTGTAAAAGATCCTATCTTTACATCGTTCCTTCCATTAAAGGTTCACGATTTCTTTAGAAAGGGACACCTTGAACCCTATATCTCCGATTATCGCTTAAGAAAGAGTATGAAGCCTCTATACGAGCTCGACCGTCTTAAAGCGTAGGATTGATGGGCTAAGGACCCTCCTTTTCTAAAGAACCTCATCTTTGACCAAAAGAGAGTCATTCTCTCGATCACGCAAGTCTCGAGGGTCCCGAGGTTTAAAATGCGATGATCACAAGTCATAAGATGAGGACGGGATCATAATCCCGAATACATAAAATTCCAAGGAATCCCGAGCGACAACCGACAAATGGTTTGTACGTCCGGAAGACAACTTGGGACATTCCCCCCTTATTTTCAAACACATGCACACAAGAAAGCACGCAAGCAAGCACGATTAATGAAATCTCGGGAGACTTGCTCCGGCAAGGCACTTTGGGTGAACGCCAAACGTTCTTCCCAAGGGGTAACTTAACCTCCGAACCCATAAAACAACCTTTTTTTCAAAGTTTTGGGTAATCAAAATGGCGTGGCGACTCCGTTTTTCAAATAACTCGGATGTCTTCAAACTCGCGTGAATCCAACACAAAATTTGGGCACCACATTCACACCTGCAAATGAGTCCGGCCGAACTGAGACTGCATACCAGGGGTATTTTAGTCTTTTCACTCTGAATTTGATTGAAAGGTGACTAGAGGGCTGTGGCATGTAAGCCACGTGTTCCATGACTCACCAGGCTATGGATCCTCGGTTTTGTCCGTTTTTTAAAATAACAGTCTGGAAAATGTCTGAAACGCCCCCAAAAAGTGCTGGAAAGTGTGTTTTTCAGGGAAAGCCGTACTTTTATGTGCAACGACGTGTGTTGAGTACGCCTTGATTGCGGGATGCACGAGGCAGTCCCGGGATGTCTCGTTGGTTTGGCAACGGGGAGCTTAACGGGTTTCGCTCGTTGGTTTGGCAACGGGGAGCTTAACGGGTTTCGGTTAGCCTGGAGTGGGCCAGTTAACGGATTCCGGTTAACTTTCTAACGGATTTTGACAATCTGGATTTGGGTACTTACAGTTAGCCCCTCAGAGACGTCACTTCCGAAGGAGGTGGGGTCGTTGAAAAAAGATAAGGATCCAAATCGGGATGCCTTACTTCGAAAAAAGACCTGGGCGGTCAGCTGGCTGCACCCTTAGTGAAAGGATTCCTACGTATCCCGAGCGGGAATCAAGCCGATCGTAGTTCGTAGGTGCAAGGAGCCACGCGTGGGAACCTTGACCTGAGCGAGACTATTGGGAGGCGTCTAAACCTGAAAGAGACCATCACGAGGTACCTGGACCTGAATGGAGACTATTGTGAGGCGTCTGAACCTGGGATTTCTGAAACCTTCGAGGGCGTGTGGCGCCTCATACCGGAATAGTGGAACATATGAGGGCGTGTGGCGCCTTAAACCGGAATTGTTGAAACGTGTGAGGGCGTGTGGCGCCTCAAACCGGAGTTGCTGAAACATGTGAGGGCGTGTGGCGCCTTAAATCGGAATTGTTTAACATACGAGGGCGTGTGGTGCCTCAAACCGGAATTGTTGAAACATGTGAGGGTGTATGGCGCCTCAAACCAGAGTTGCTGAAACATGTGAGGGCATGTGGCACCTCAAACCGGAGTTACTAAACATACGAGGGCGTGTGGCGCCTCAAATCGGAGTTACTAAACATACGAGGGTGTGTGGCACCTCATACCGGAATTGTTGAAACATGTGAGGGCATGTGGCACCTCAAACCGGAGTTACTGAACATACAAGGGTGTGTGGCGCCTCAGACCGGAGTTACGAGGATGTGATGGCTCTGAGATGAAGGCGTTCGTGCCTTAAGATTGATAAGGCATTCGTGCCTTGGGTGCTGGAATTAAGATGATGGCCAGGTTTATCCGCCGGGGATAGGGTGGCAATGATGGGAATGGTTGTGTTAAACTGGCGTTATTAACAACACGGAAGGATTGACGTTCTAATGGCGGGGTTAGGAATGGGATGTGGTCTCGGGAGAGACTGACACATTGCTGGGGAAAAGCATCCAGAGTTCTGACGGGGTCAGTTGGGAACTGGGGGGATTGATTGACATTTCTACTTAGGATCCTGCTGGGGAGGAATGTTCGAGCTTACGGTGATGGCCGAAGAGGGATTGTTGTGCGGGCTTACCTTGATGGCCGCTGTAGTGGGACGATCGGGCTTACGACTGGCGGCCGGGGAAGTGAACGTTGGTGAGAACTGATAGAAATTTTGACGTCTAGAGACGGAATTGTGACTTGAATGTCCGGAGACAGGATAGAGCGTTTGAATGTCAAACGTCAGTTTGGGGCTGGAATGAGCGTTTGAATGTCAAACGTCAACCTGAGATGGAAGTGAGCGTTTGAATGTCAAACGTCAACTTGAGATTGAGAATTTAACGTTTGGAGACGAGCGTTAGTGAAAACTAACTGGGAATTTAACGTCTGGAGACGAGCGTTAGTGAAAACTAACTGGGAATTTAACGTCTGGAGACGGGCGTTAGTGAAAACTAACTGGGAATTTAACGTCTGGAGACGGGCGTTAGTGAAAACTAACTGGGAATTTAAAGTCTGGAGACGAGCGTTAGTGAAAACTAACTGGGAATTTAACGTCTGGAGACGAGCGTTAGTGAAAACTAATTGGGAATTTAACGTCTGGAGACGAGCGTTGGTGAAAACTAACTGGGAATTTAACATCTGGAGACGAGCGTTAGTGAAAACTAACTGGGAATTTAACGTCTGGATACTGGTGTTAGTGAAAACTAACTGGGAATTTATTGTCTGGAGACGGGCATTAGTGAAAACTTACTGGGAATTTAACGTCTGGAGACGGGCGTTAGTGAAAACTAACTGGGAATTTAACGTCTGGAGACGGGCGTTAGTGAAAACTAACTGGGAATTTAACATCTGGAGAGCGTTAGTGAAAACTAACTGGGAATTTACGTCTGGAGAGCGTTAGTGAAAACTAACTGGGAATTTAACGTCTGGAGACGAGCGTTAGTGAAAACAAATTGGGAATTTAACGTCTGGAGACGAGCGTTGGTGAAAACTAACTGGGAATTTAACATCTGGAGACGAGCGTTAGTGAAAACTAACTGGGAATTTAACGTCTGGAGACTGGTGTTAGTGAAAACTAACTGGGAATTTATTGTCTGGAGACGGGCGTTAGAGAAAACTTACTGGGAATTTAACGTCTGGAGACGGGCGTTAGTGAAAACTAACTGGGAATTTAACGTCTGGAGACGGGCGTTAGTGAAAACTAACTGGGAATGGATCCTCGGGGGATGGGGTGTTAGAAATGTCTAACTTGGGGAAATTTTACACTTTTGGGGGCCAAAAGGGGTAAAATTGAAACAGCGCAAAGTTGAGGGGCTAAATTGGCAAGAAATCTTCTTCTCGAGAAAGAGTCCCACGGGACCGAACCCGAAGTTGACCAAGGTTGTTATCGGCGCAGTGCGAGGCAAGATTGGCCATTTTCTTTCATTAATTCCGGCGAGAGGGAGAGAAAGGAGGAGAGAAAAACCAATCCAAATTGTGAGGTTTGCTCAAATTTGTGAGGGAAAATCTACATGGAAGGTGATTTGGAACCAATGGCTCGTCATGGAAGGACCGATGACGAAAGAACGCGGTTGGTTCGGACCATTCGAACCACTACTTTTCCATTGAATCCGGCGGAGTTCTACCCCGCTAGGGAGAATCACAAATCCAAAGGAGGGATCGAGAGACAGGTAAACTTCCTTCAAATTCCATTAATTTTAAGAATGTGCATTCTTTAAATGTTAGAAATTTGACTAGAAATGAGTTAGGGATTTTGGTGCCCGGATTGGGGCTTTTGACTTTGCTATGCGCCTTTGTCGAAATTGACTAGAGTGTAGTTCAATTGACAATATGGGTAGATGACATAAAAATTTTGGTTGCAAAATTCCAGGCCTAGAAGTGTTTTCCGAATTTAAAGTATGTTTAAATCGGCACGGAGTAAATTTTCGAAATGTTCGAAGAGATTCGAAAGTTCCGAATTCGACGGAGTTTTCGAAGGGCTTTGAACGTTCCGGGTTCGACGGAGTTTTCAAAATGTTTTGAAAGTTCCGAATTCGACGGAGTTTTCGAAGGGCTTTGAAAGTTCCGGTTTCGACGGAGTTTTCGAAATGTTTTGAATGTTCCGAATTCGACGGTGTTTTCGAAGTGTTTTGAAAGTTCCGGGTTCGACGGAGTTTTCAAAATGTTTTGAAAGTTCCGAATTCGACGGAGATTTTGAAGTGTTTTGAAAGTTCCGGATTCGATGGAGTTTTCGAAGGGCTTTGAAAGTTCCGGGTTCGACAGAGTTTTCGAAATGTTTTGAAAGTTCCGGATTCGACGGAGTTTTCGAAGTGCTTTGAAAGTTCCGGGTTCGACGGATTTTTCAAAATGTTTTGAATGTTCCGGATTCGACGGAGTTTTCGAAGTGCTTTGAAAGTTCCGGTTCGACGGAGTTTTCGAAGTGTTTTGAAAGTTTCGGATTCGACGAAGTTTTCGAAATGCTTTGAAAGTTCCGGATTCGACGGAGTTTTCGAATTTTTTTGAAAGTCTTGGACCGTTAATATTCCAACCGGGATGGAAATATTTTAGGAAGAAATGAGAACTACATCTGCTTTGCATCCTTTTGACATGCGTTCATGCACTCTGTTGATGTCGCTTCTGTGCTTAACGTATTCGTGCCTTGTTCACCTGCAGGGGCGAGGGTCAGTTGATGTTCATACCATGAAGAGTAGGGGAGCCTTCGAGGCAGTTCGAGCACGGTGGGAGATACTCCCGAATCAGCCTCAAGACGGAGAGAGGAGTCCACGGCAGCTTGTGGTTGACTCCGGCTTGGCAGGATTTTTCAGCGCGGTAGCTGCGGTGGCTGTGACGCAGAGGGCAAGGTCCATGTACGTAGCTCTGAGCGAGTACTGGTGGGATACGATCCAAACTTTTCATTTCAGGTGGGGGGAGGCGACTGTGACTCCCACTGACTTTGCGGCTATCACTGGATTGCCGACCTGGGGCAACGCGCTGGTGTGGTTGGACGGTTATACTCCAAGGCAGTTGTCGGAGCTGCTGGGTTTTGATGTTACCGACGCCAGGGGCTTAGGTATTCGGTACCGGCCGATGGAGAATCAACTGAGGGAAGGTATTATTTCTTACGGGGAGGGGTCCCCTAGGATGACCACTGAGCGTCTGGCTCGAGGGTTCATTTGGTTCGCGTTGTCAGCGACTCTGTTTCCGACTTCCGACACATCCTGTCACTTCCCTTTTCTCGGGTCGCTGACAGACTTGGATGCCGTGAGGGGGTATGCCTGGGGGGAGGCTGGACTGGCCAAGCTCTACCATGCCTTGGACATGTTCTCACGGGGCGAGGAGAGCACCTTATGTTGCTTCTCATTTGCTTTGGATGTGAGTTCACGTCTTTTTCTCTTCCTTATCTCATTTTTGTACTCTGAGGAGCCCACATGTGCAGCACAGGGAGGGTGAGGGCCCTGGATATCCCCGAGACTTCCCACTCCCACGCGCTAGGCTGGCGTACGAGGGGCTGGACGGTTCACGCAGGCGGCTGGTGATCCTGATCCCGGAGGAGCCGAGACCTCAGTACAGAGCGGACCCCAACGCTTCGGTGAGTGCCTTTGATTTTCTGCATTTGATAGTAGCATTCTGCAAATGTTACATCTGTACTTTCTGCTTGTCTTTTGATGACTTTCCTGGTTTGCAGGTGTCTGGCCGCACGTACAACCAGGCTATGAGACAGTTGGACGGGTGGGCCAACTACACTAGGAGGCTCGTGGAGTTCCTGAGGTGTAGTTCCCGGAGGAGTGTGGTTGTTCGTGAGCCGAGGCCGTCTAGGCCAAGAGGTTCGTCTGCTCCCACGGCTGGTGGAGCGGACTTTGCGCAGAGATTTGGCCAGTTCGCGGGCGGAACGGCGGGGTTCGGAGCTCATCCTCCTTCACATGCGGGGCACAAGCGGGGAGAGTCCTCGAGTTCACAGGCACAGAGGAGGCCTTTCGCGTATTCCCGCTTGGAGGAATTCAGAGATTTCTTGTTCTCGACGGATTCGGCTGCTGCGGAGCAGTGCATCGAGTTCTCGGATAACGAGCAGGACTCTGAGTAGTCCTATTTTATCGCTTTTTTAGACAAAATGCTTGTATTGTCCTGAACAAATTAACTTGTATTTGAAAAAAGGCGCCCTTGAGGCAGAACCTGTATTTGCATATCTATTTAGTGATTACCTTCTTTTTATTTTGGCAAATAAGCAAGTAGGTTGATCAAAAATAAATAAAATGAAACATGCATAAAAATTGAACGGGTCAAAATTTATGCCTATATGCACTGATATTTAATAAATTGCACTGTTGCACGAGCCCGGGGCGGAAGTGGTGTTGGCAGTGGTTGATTGAAACTATGGGAGCACGCAGATTCACAAAGGCATGAACAAGGCTTGGTTTTGAATTGTTTCCAATTTAAGAGCAGCTGGCTGCAGAGTTGACCAAGTCAACTGCAGAAAGAGTCATGCCAGATTGGGATCTTTTGAGAGCCGCGGCTCATTTCTGGGATGTACGGAGGAATGTGTACAACGAAATCACTCCTACGTTTGAAGATTTCCGGGCCATTCTGGGAGGACCTGAGACAGAACAGCTAGTTCTTCCCTATGCTGGTGGCATGGCCACTATTGAGAAGTTAGTGTTTCTGCTTGGTATCTCGGCTGAAGAAGCATACGGGATGCTGATAGTGAACACAGACTATGTCGACATTTCTGTGCCCGAATTCTTGCCGTAAGGAGCGTTTCGCGTGGGACGCGTTTGCTCTGTGCGCAATCGCTACTTTGTTCACGTTCACGTCCTTGGGTGTGTGCCATCACAGCGTACTGGACTTGGTGAGGCAGTGTCGGAGCGGAGGAGACATCGTTCCTTCGGTCTTCGGCGAGACATTCCTGGGCATAGGTCGGATGGCGACCGACAGCCGATACATGTGGGGAGGCAGTCCCGCTATGCTTACCATGTGTTTGAGGGAGAGGTTGCAGATGATGCCCGAGGTGCCAATGTCTTATGACGCTTGGTCCTTTTCTTGACGTCCTTTGGTGATAGGGGGCGATCAGGCTGAACTGGAGCTCTGGATTGCCAGACTCCGTATGCATCACTTGCGATGGTCGGTTCCTCACTGGAAGTTACAGACTTGTCGGACCGCTCAGGGTGGTCTCTTGGTTGTCAGAGTGCCGGAGCTGTCCCAGACATCTTTCTATATTCCATCCTTGGTTCTGCCACAGTACAGGCTGGAGCAGGTGCCACTGACGGATTTGAGTTATGCTGCTACCTTCGAGGTGAGATCTCTGCTGATGGAAGATCCTTCGACGCTATTGCTGCTCACACGGTTGTGGCAATACGCGTCCTTTCATGCCAGGGTTCTCTTTCACCGGAGAAGGGGAACTGTTTTGTCTATGCAGTATCTGAACTGGTACAAAGAGTGTATAGGAGAGACACAGATGGCCATCTCGTGGAGACGGAGTGAGCTGTTGGGTGCTGATTACCTTGACAGCTCGACCTTGAGGAGGGCCAAAGCGGGAGCTAACCCTGGGGATCGTACTGGGAACGACATGGCTGACTATGAGGCCAATGCTGATCGGCAGGCCAATCAAAGCACAGTTATGATGGCTAGAAGAGAGGCAGCTCAAGATAGAGCTAGGGAAAGGGCTACGTTGGCAGCTACAGGTTTGACGGAGGCATCGGGAAGGGTCCCTGAGCAAGGTAGAAGGACTACGGGAATATTCCCTGTGAAGGTGAAGAATACTCGCCGCGTAAAAGGGAAGGGGAAGAAGGATGAAGGACCAAGTTCGGGAAACTAGGTTGACCTTGCTGTCCAGAGTATCCACCCACTGTCATTGCAGATACATTAACTGATTAATGTTTTATTGTAGCTTTGCTAGCGTGTAGCGAGTCAAGAGTTGACCGTGCTTGAACTCATCAAAGATTTTTTTAACCGTAATGAATTTGTAGGTTAATTGAAAAGAGTTTTTCGAAACACAAGCAATTGATGCTTATTTGTTTTTTTTTTTTGTTTTTGAAACCGAACCAATGATGGCTGCCTACGTTCCCCTTTTACAATTGGACTAAGGGTCTCAGGTCACCGTAGTTCGACACTTTAGGTGAATTTGAGAAAAACAAAGACAAAAGAAGTGCGACCCTATTTTTTACCTGGATCATTGTTGGGAATGTATCCAGTTGGGTATTACTCTTTTAGCACTTTAATTTTACTGAGGGGTGGTGTATGGGGAAGGAGAGTTGACTCGTGCTCTTCCTCAAATGAAGTATCTGCGGAGCTTGCTTCCGTTCACGGGGTTAACGAAAGGGTTCCCGTCCAAATCTGCTAACTTTATGGCTCCTCCGGAGAAGATTCTTTATACCACGAATGGTCCTATCCAGGTAGGCTCCCACTTTCCGAGGGGATTGGTCTGCATAGGAGGCTTTTCCTTTAGCACCAAGTTGCCTTCTCTGATGTCTCGGATCTTGACTTTCTTATCGAATGCTCGGGCCATTCTGCTCTGGTAGGCTCGAGTGTGCTCCATGGCTTTCAATCTGCGCTCGTCGAGTAGAGCGAGTTCGTCGTGACGGCTCTGTAGCCATTCGACTTCATTGATCCCATTTTCCAAGAGGACTCGGAGGGATGGAATTTCCAATTCCACGGGTAACATTGCTTCCATTCTGTAGGTAAGCGCGAACGGAGTCTCCCCTGTGGCGGTTCTGGATGATGTTATGTATCCCCAGAGGGCTAGATGTAGCTTTTCGGGCCAGACCCGACCTCTGGTGGTCATCTTTCTGATTATCATTGCGAGAGTCTTGTTTGCTGCCTCTACTGCACCATTGGTTTGTGGTCTATCGGGAGAAGACTTGTGACGTGTGACTCTGAATTCGATCAGCAGTTGGTCAAAATCTCCTTCAAAGTGGGTCCCATTGTCGGATATGATCTCGTTGGGCACTCCGTATCGGCACATGATGTTCTCTTTGATGAACTCGTCCACCTTCTTGGAATTCAGTACCTTTTACAATCTGGCTTCTACCCATTTGGTGAAGTAGTCGACTGCGACTAGAATGAACTCGTGACCATTGCTCCCTGGTGGAGTTATCTTGCCGATGACGTCGATTCCCCATGTGGCGAAAGGCCATGGTGTAGTCATGCAATAGAGTTCATGAGGAGGGATGTGATTAAGATTGGAGAACCGTTGACATTTGTCGCAGCTTCGGACGAACTGGATGCAGTCTGTTTCCATCGATATCCAATAGTATCCCATACGGAGGATGATCTGTGTCAATGCTCGGGCGTTCATGTGCGGACCGCAGGTTCCGTTGTGAACTTCATTCATTAGCTCGCTGGCTTTTTCTTTATTTACACACCGAAAGAGTGGTCCTTGTTGGCGCTTCTTGTACAACATACCCCCCAGAATGACAAAATGGGATGCCAGGCATTTTAATGCCATCATGTTTTTGGCTTTGATCCCTTCTTTGTATTTTCCATCTTCATTTGTGAAGGAAGCTTCTCCATTTCGGAGGTACTGGTATATTTGGTTGTACCAGGGTTCGTCGATCGTTTCATTTTTTATTTCAATTTCACAGCAATAAGCGGGTGTTTCCCGTCTGCCTATTTTGAGGGGTTTTACTGATTTCCCATCAAGGATTTCGACAAGAGAGGCGAGGGTTTCCAGGACATCTGCGAAGCAGTTCCTGTCTCTTGGCAAATAGTGGAAAGAGATGTCCTTGAACTGAGCAATGAGCTCCTCCATGTACGCGTGATACTTCTGGAGGCCAGAATCTATCGTCTTCCATTTGTTGAACACTTGATTGATGATCAATGCTGAGTCTCCGTATACTTCCAGTTCTGAGATGTTGCGCTCGAGGGCGGCTTCCAGACCGGCTGCACAGGCTTCGTATTCTGCTGCATTGTTGGTTGTTTCAAAATTCAGCTTGATGGCTTTGGGAGTATGCTCGTCCTTTGGGATCAACAAGGAGCATTCCAATACCATTTCCCTTCTTGTTGGCTGCCCCATCGAAGAAGAGTTGCCAGCGGTTTGCGCTGTTGAGTGAGATGATTCCGTCGTCCGGAAACTACGGATCAGGACCCTTGGGCTCACTGCTTGGGAAGTCTGCCAGCTAATCTGCCATTACTCTGCCCTTTGTTGATTTTCTAACCATGTACTTGATGTCGAACTCAGCCAGGAAGAATGACCACTTGGCTAGTCGCATTGACAGGGATGGCTTGTCAAAGAGATATCGGACAGGGTCCATTTTGGAGACTAAGAGCACTGAATGTGACTGGATGTAGTGTTTCAGTTTCCCGACTACCCATACCAAGGCGGTATAAGTTTTCTCTAATGCTGAGTAGCTGAGTTCACTTCCTTGAAGCTTTCGGCTTACGAAGTAGATTGCATGCTCAACCTTGGAATCTTTCTGTTCTTGTGCCAGCATTGCTCCGATTGTCGTGTCCGTTACTGTCAAGTACAGGAGTAGTGGCTTGTCTTCATGTGGCGGGCACAGAATTGGGGGATTCACCAAGTATGTCTTGATTTTTTGAAAGCTTTCGGCACTCGGCGTCCCGGTTGATGTCGGCATTCTTCTTCATCGGTTTGAATATGGGCTCACGAGAGAGATGTCAAGCGGTTGATGAAGCGACCGATGTACTAAAGTCTTCCCATAAAGCTTTTCACTTACGTCGAGTCCGAGGTGGCTTCATGTCGATGATGGCCTTGATTTTCTTGGGATCGGCTTCGATACCTCTTTACGTAACCATGTACCCCGTACTTTGCCTCGCTTGACGCCGAAGGTGCACTTCGCGGGTTCAATATCATGGAGTGCTTTCGAGTGTTGAAGAACTTTCTTAGATACGTCATGTGCTTTGCATGTCTGCGATCCTGCAGGTGGATGATCATGTCGTCGACATATACTTCAATTTCCTTGTGAATCATGTCACGGAAGAGAGGCATCGCAGCGGCCGGTAAGTAGCCCAGCGTTCTTCGAGCCGAATGGCATGGCCCGTGTAGCGATATGTCCCCATGGAGTGGTGAAAGCAGTCTTGGCTTGATCTTCCTCGGACATTTTGATCTGGTTGTATCCAGCGAACCCATCCACGAAGGACTTTACCTCGAAATTTGCCGTGGTGTCGACTAGCATATCGATGTTAGGCAGTGGGAAATCATCTTTAGGGCTGGCCTTGTTGAGATCCCGGAAATCCACGCAGCATCTGACCTTTCCATTGGCCTTGGTGACCATCAAGATGTTGGAGAGCCAGGTCGGGTACTCAATTACTCTGATGAAACCAACTCAGAGCATTTTCTCAATTTCTTCTTTCACTTGCAAGGACCACTCTGGCTTGATCTTGCGCAACTTCTGTTTGACAGGCTTGGATTCGGGATCCAGGGGAATTCTGTGCTCCACGATCGAGGGATCGAGTCCTGGCATGTCCTGGAATGACCAGGCGAACACATCAACATACTCCCAGAGGAGGTTTATCAGGGCTTCCTTTTCTGCATCGGCGAAGAAACTGCCCACTTGTGTCTCTTTAGGCTCTTGCACTGACCATAGGTTCACTTTGGTCATAACCTCTTCGGCAGCTTGGGCCCGGTTGTCCTCTTGGTCAACTACACGCTTGAGAACTTCTTTAATGTATTGTTCGTTTAATTTGTCTGCTTCTTTATCAATTGATTCGTTATTAACGTCTTTTAAGTTGTTTGTTAACTTATCAGTTGTTAAAGTGGCAATGAGGGGATACTCCGAAAGATCAGATTTTTCATTAGATGCGAACGGAAATACATTGTTGGTTACATTATCATAGTCTTCCGGCGTAAGGCCGTTGGACGACTCAGAGGACTGGACTTTGACAAGAACTGACTCAGAGGGTTTGAGACCGGGTTTAGGGAGATATGGGTGCAGGCCCAGCTTGTCTTCCATTTCTGTCTGGCTTGCCCTTGGTTCGGTGAAAGTTACCCAGTTCTTCAGTGGCATAGCTTTATGCTTGATGAGGGTTCGGGGATCAAGAGGATTGGCTTCTGCTGTCCCAATCATGGCGATCATGCTGTTTTCGGAGCCCGGGTCAATCAGGTTTGGCACCTCCATGACTTCTTCAAAAAGACTCTGTAGAGCGGGTCCACTGAGAGCGTCTTCTATGAATTCTGGTTCCTTCTGTTTTGGAGTTACTGTCTCGAATGTGGCCTCGGCGGCTGACCCGAACAGTCTGTTTCCTATGGAGAGTGCCTCGAGCTGCTCCTCCAAGTCTGGGATGCCCTTGAATGTGTACTCGTGCTGGACTGTGGTGGCAATTGGTCCAGGTAGAGTTGTGATGTCGAGGAACGCTCCCCTTATCGGATTAGCCTTGAGTCCTCTGAAACGCTTGATGTCCCGTGCTAGCTGTTCCATCCTTTCTGTAGTCTCTGTGCTGACTATCCCTACTTCTTTCTCATCTTCATCAGTTCCACTATCGGTCCCCTCAGTTCTGTTGTCGGTTCCGCTGTCGGTCGGCAGTTTTGATGTCGGTTCCCTTGTCGGTCCCCTCAGTTCTCCTGTCGGTTCCCTTGGTGAAGTAATGAGCGAGGTCAAAACTGTAAGGTCGGAGGTTGGGTGTACCGTCGTAGGTTCCCCTTTTGCGGGCTGTTGCCTTGGTGCGGGCGAGCCTTTTGTCTTCCCTAATGTCAGCCGGTGTTGGCACATAACCTAGCCCCTGGACCGTGATGTGGTCCTTGACTTCAATGACTTGGTGCTGGCCCTGTAACCTTTTGTCGAGCCCCAGTCCTGGGATGAAGTTCATGAGTTTCATCATCTTCATGGAGGGAGGAATCTTGTCTTGGGACAGTGGAAGGTCCACGTTGCATATTTGGATCTTGGAGGTCTCCGCAGTGAATCCAGTTAATGCCATATCGTCATTATGCTTGATTTCTAACACTGGAATGTCGTTGGTGCTGGTCCCCTCGGTGGTGACGCTGTCGCCGTAGACTGTGGTTAGCTCGTTACCTTGCATGAACTTGATGCATTGGTGAAGGGTGGATGTTACGCCATTGATTTGATGCAGCCAGGGACGCCCCAGGATGGCTGTGAAAGTGATTGGAATGTCCAATACTTGGAATTCGGTGGGGATCATCCGCTTGCCGAACCAGATGTTTAGAGTAGCAACTCCGAGAACTGTACGGGAAGTAGAGTCATAGGCCTTGACAGTGTGGACTAAGGGCTTCAGATCTGTGGGCTTGATGTCAAGCAGGTCCATCATCTTGGTGGGCAAGACATTCATTCCGGAACCTCCGTCTACCAACACGCGGGGAAGGCGACGCTCGTCCAGCTGGACTGTGATGTAGAGTGGCTCATTGTGATCAGCCCCAAATTTTGGAAGGTCCAAATCTGTGAAGGTGATAATGTTGCCGTAGTGGATGTTTCCAATCATCTGAATGACTTCGTCTGTTGTTGCGTCCACAGGGACCATGGTACGGGCCAGACTTTCCTCTAGCTTGAGCTAGTGAGGATACGAAGATGTGAGCAGGGACCAAAGGGAAATGTTCGCCTGGGTCTGCTTGAGCTGAGTGAGAATAGGGTCCTCTTTCAGGGAACTTGTGTCATCGGGCAGGCCGGGTTACGGTTCTGGCTCCGCTGGCTTTTTGGTGGCCTTAGGTGGTAATGCATGGATTTGACCCGATCGGGTTATAACCCGATCGGGTCAAATCCATGCATTAGTGCAGTTACATGTTTAAAATCAGATTCAAGTGGCATGAATTCCATGTGTTTGCATCTTGTCATGTGCACTAATTCCTTAGAGTTTGGCAACTGAATACATTTTATAAGAGGTCAAATTTTGAGCCGGTGCTAGTGCCTTCTTATCCCTGTTATGGTTTTGTTTGTTTTGTTTAGTCTTGGGCCATCTAAGTTCTATACATGGTTTGAGATACTAAATTATGTGCTAGTACTAGCTACAAATATGAGATTAAGCGTGTTACAGTCCATTTCTTTTTCTTGATTATAGTGTTCTATGAATAAGGAAATTTTTGAACTTATTTATAACTAGTTGGCCTTGTTTATATACTTATTTATCAGTTGGTTGTTCCAGTTTGTATTGTGATATCAATGTTTTTATTCACACCCCCTAGTTGTATTATTGTAATATTGTAATATTGTAAATAGACTTGTTATACATTAACATTGCTGATAGTACATTGAATTAAATTTTTACAGGAGGCTTATGCAACCAAATTATGTGAAGTTAATGGCCTAGAACCTACAACCCAAGTCAATGCTGTTTTGTGCCGAGGATGTGATGTTGTTTCTGACCCAGGATGTAAGAATGGCTGTTGGTTACAAGTTAGGTACTTGGTATATATTTTGGACAATGACACATTTAGGTACTTGGTATATATTTTGGACAAAGAATGACTGTTGGTTACAAGTTTATATAAAACTTGTGTTTATGCATGAGTATTTTATTTATTTTTAGTTTTTATGAAAAGTAGCAATTGCGAAAATAGAATTTATATAAATTTTGGGAATTCTATAAATTTCGGGAAATGTTTATGTGATGGCTAGTGCCATCTCTAAAGAACATCTCAAAAGATTTTTGGCAAAATATGTGATGGCTGTTGCCATCGCATAGAATGTAAAATATACGATTGCAATTGCAGTCACATAATAAGGTTTTATGCGATGGTGAAGTCCATCTAATTTGATGACTATATGCGATGGTGAAGATCATCTAATTTGACAACTATATGCGACGGTTAAATTCATCTTTGATGAAAAGCATATGCGATGGTTAAAACCATCTTTGTTGAAGACTATATGAGATGGCATTTTATTTTTAAAATAATTTTTTTATTGAAAATAATATTTATATTATAAGATTAGATTAGCCATCGCATAAGGTGTTGCGCATTACGCGATGGTCAAGGGCCGTCGCATATACCTTTAGCGACAAGGCCTAAGGTGACGGCCATTTTGATGAATTTTGCAATCGCATAAAGAATATGCGACGGTTTATAGACATTATGCGATGGCCGAAAGCCATCGCAAAAAGTAACTTTTCTTGTAGTGTTAGGACACTGACGTCAGGCTTGGTTCCTTCTGAACATGCCGCTCTGAGTTGAGCCATAGTCAGAGGAGGATTCCTCGTAGCGTAGGGCCATAAGTCTTCCCTCAATTCATTGATTGTAGATGTGTTCCCGGGAGCTTCGGCAGCTTTTCGGATTCTGTCCCAGGATACTGGCTTGGGTACCTCTGCGGGGAGGTAGTTTATGGACTGCCGCAGCTGTTCGAACGTCAATGCGCAATGGCCGGCTGCCGAACTGGGTCAGCCCCGTTGCCGACCCTCCTCCCGGGAGGCTGGAGAGCTCTTGGTTCAGGCGAACAGTCTCCTTGATCTCTTCACGGTATACCGCGCTCCTTTCCTTCTTGCTGAGCATACTCAGGGCATTCTGGAGTTGGGTTTGGCGATACTCATGGTTTGCTAATTTTCCTCCACTCTTGGCCCAGATCAACTTTCTTGCAGTAGAGCCTGCATCGAGAGTTAGCGCCTGCGTCTCTTCCCACGTGAGAATAGCCAGTGCTTCTTTGAACTTAATGCGGCAGTCTAGGTACACCTCCATCGGGGAGAGCTTTCCCTTCTTCTTTATCTGAGTGGCGGGTATGTTGGAAGGTGAGTACACGGCTTCCCGAACATCTGCCCATGTAACTGGTTGCTGTCCCAGTTGATCGTTCTTGTAAACGAATGCCGCAGTCTGTGGAATCTCCATGAGCAGTTGTTGGAGATGTATTTCCATCTTTCTCTTGTTTTTTGAATAGACCTTCCTCTCTCAGTCAGCCTTTTAGCTTGAGTGCGGAAATGATCCGTCCCCATCCTCCCAGGACCCTTAGGATTCCGGTTTCGTTGACATCATGTCTGGCTTGGAAGAGAATGGTTTCATCGTCTTCGTTGTCGCTTTCACAGAGAACTTGCTTTCCTCAGGAAGATAAGCGATGGTACTCATCCTGCTGTGCCATTCCATCTCCTAGGTCATCGGGACCGTTGACCGTCCTCCTTTGGCAGAGGGGGTTGGATGAGAACAGACGGTAGTCCAGGAAGTTGCCGTGGGCAAAACCCTTGAGGTCGAACTGGTCTAGAGTGGCCTCTAGCATATGGTCTGAAGCTGCTTGTGACACTTTAAGGGCTTGGTTCCTGTGGGTCTTTTGAGCTTGGTTTTCGTCCCAGAGACGGTTCTCTTGAGCGGCTAGTTCCATGAGGGCTTTCCTTGCGAGAGCTAAACAGTCTCCGTAGGTGCGCACCATCTGACTAGTGTCTAGAACTGTGATCACATCCAAATCTCCGAACGGTGGAAACACTTAGATTATGTTGACAAAGGAAGTCGGGCTGGGACATTCCATGCGGTCCTCCTTGATCTCGGTTACCAAGAAGTTTGCCCATATCTGCTTGATTAAACACATGGGGGTGTTGAACTCTGCGATGTTGATAGCCTCGTGATCCCGCTGGATTGCCAAGTTTTTCAGAGCTAGCAGTTTGCTGGCGGGATGTCTGAATCCGTGGCCGTGACGACTGGGAGCAGGATTGAACTGGAGCATGTTGATGCTAAGGTGGTCATTTTCGACGTCCGAAGCTGACTCTGTCTTGCGGGGAAGACCTTTACAGATGTTTTCAGGGTGGCTACTGGAAGCATTCCCGAGGTTGATCTGATTTGTAGCAAGGTGAGGAGCTCTTTCTCCTTTGCAGCCCTTGGCCTTGGCGGCGCTTGTGGCTGTGAGCTTGACTGACGGCACGGGCCAGTTGCCACTGGGGCTGGTAGTCGGAAGTGATGGGGAACTCTGAGCTCGATTGGCCAAGGCCTCGTTTACCATGAGCAGGCAGTCGTCGAGGGTAGCTTTGGCATTGCAGAATCTGATGATAAGGACCGGATCCTTGGTATCATCGGGATATCTGGAATAGATGATATTGACGAAATCGTCGTAGTCACTTGATCAGAGGGGTTCTTTGTCGTGTCAACCAGTTATCTCCATTCGCCGGATAACTGCTTGTACAGGATGTTGAGCTTGACAATTTCCATGGTATTGGAGCCATGGTCGTAGGTGACATCATCGAAACTAGTGCCATCCTCGAAACTGAGCATATGAATGTAGGGATCTACCCACGGGTCTGCCGCGTCCTCAATTCCGGAGAGTCCTAATTCATCGCCGTCTGACGGCTCAACCCAGATTTAGGGAAGCCTCGCATCCTGCTGCGCTGCTGGAGTTGCTATAAAAATATCTTGCCCTTCGGTGGAGAAGAGGGGTTCATCGGGTAATTCCTCGTGGAGGACATCCCACACGACTGCCATGCATTCATCACGAGTGTGACGATGCTTGTTAACCTTTATCACGAAGATCTCCTCGCCTAGCGGGGCCAGAGAGTATGATTGAAGGATACTGACAAATCTCCGATTGGAGACAGGGGTTTACGTGCCCGCATCATGGCGATACTCAGTGTTTCTTTCCAATCTGCCTCCAAATATTGGAAACGGCAATTGAACTTGATGTATCGGACCGCTTCAGGGTCTGCCTGTTCGAGGACGTTGACATAGTTAGCATCTCCGGACTCTGAGGGATTCTGATGAGATTTGCCCCGATAGTCCCTTGGTCGACTTGAAGGAGGTAGCCCCGGTACCTGGCTGCGGGCACGCTTGGCAGTTGTCTCGGCTTCGTTCCCAATGAGGAAACTGTCCCCTCGGATGACTTCAAGATCTCCCTGACGGTTAATGAACTTGACGCACTGATGGAGAGTGGAAGCTATGGATTTCATGTGATATAGCCAAGGGCATCCCAACAGAGCTGTGAATTCAGATGGAATGTCCATCACGTGGAATTTTGCTGGCACCATTTGGGTTTCGAACTAGAGCTCCAGAGTCACCGTCCCCAGGATGGGACGAGACGTCCTGTCGTAGGCTTTGATAGTCCGAGTTGATGGAATCGAGTGGCCTTCGTCGATGCGCAGGGCTCGCATCATGCTGAGAGGGAGGACGTTAATGGTTGATCCGTTGTTTACCAATACTTTGGGAGTGATATGGTGTTGAGCTTGAGAGTGATGTACAGAGCTTAATTGTGCCCCGAGGCATCTCTTGGCAGGTCTTCATCATAGAAAGTGATCATACTGCCATACAGTCGGGAATCGTAGATCTGGTCTCTATCCGGAGAAGGAGAGTCATCAAGCCATCCGTTTTCTATCTTCCTCTTGCGAGGTAAAGCCTTTGCTGGTGCCTCAGGATTATGTTGAGGCTTTTTGTGGCGGTTGCCGCCCTTGGTTAGCACGTTGATCGAGTGCGAGTGCCAAGCTGACTTTGATCTTCCTTTACCGGTCCGTGCTCTGAAGCTGGACAAATTGAACCTTGGCTGATCCCGCGGGGGGTTAGGCTTCTGACTGGCAGTAAGATTACCAAGATCTGAGGTATTCCGGAGCCCTGAGGCCTGAACTCTGGTGTCAGCAGGACTTTTCGGCTTTCCCACCCCTGTCTGCTCTAAAGCAGCATGGCCTGGAGGAAGGGAGGACTGGC